>CAUYRT010089848.1:0-11244 GCA_963574885.1 Lepilemur ruficaudatus
TAATTGGCCGGCTAAAAATATATAGAAAAAATTAGCCGGGCATGGTGGCACATGCCTGTAGTCCCAGCTACTCGGGACTATTCTCCTGAGGCAGGAGAATCGCTTGAGCCCAGGAGTTTGAGGTTGCTGTGAGCTAGCTGACGCCATGGCACTCACTCTAGCCTGGGCAGCAGAGTGAGACTCTGTCTCAAAAAAAAAAAAAAAAAAAGAATAGGTACTTTATTAACAAACAGACTGAAGGTTCACAGTCCCTCACATCTGTAATACTTCAGTAGATCAGAAATCACTTCAAAAGTATAGAGGTCTCTAATACTCTACAGAGCGGCAAACCAATCATTTGTAAATCTGAGAAAAAAGCTACTTCTTGTAAAGCTATTCTTAAGTTTTAAAAAATGTAGTAATAAATAAGGCAGGAGACGGGGGGGGGGGAGACATGTAGGAAGTTTTTTGAAGGGTTACAAAAAACGTTTCAGTGGGAGGCAGAAAATAGAAACTTGTGAGAACCAAGGAGACGGAACCCTCTTAGTGTAAAATAGCAAAGGATTCTTCAAAATATCATTCTTGCTGGCACAGACACAGCCATGATCTGTGAAGGAGAACAAAATTCCCTTTCCTTAAATTTGTTCATTAGTTCTCGTAGATTATATCCACTAAACTGTCACTGGTTTTTCTTACAAAATTTAAACAGCCCTAAGACACTGAACAACATTATTGTGCTGAAAAATACATACATTACTGAAGCCTTGAATCATTTTATATAACATAGATGTGTAAAAAGAGCATCTAAAAATAGAGTATGGGATTTCAAGGAAACCTGTCCACAAAATCAAATCTAAAAAGAATAACAGAACTGCACGATTTCTTCACAGGCAGCCCTGGTCTCAAATAGCCCCCAAACAGGATGTCTGGCTACAATTAGAAGAAATATGAGAAATCTGACCCCTTTAACATAAAAAAAGAAAAACAAAATGCTTGAGACACTCAAGTATGTGAAAATCACTAGTCTTACATTAATCACAAAAACTATTTTCAAATGCATAATTTATCTTCAGCTACAGGGTGATGATATGTACTTTGCCCTCTCAAGACAAAATTGATTGAAAATGCAAAGCTTTTACAGTAATTACATGGAAGCAGACAGGCAAATTTGAAATTTCATTTGATTAAACTACTGATTCTGAACTTATTTGCTCTATGGTAAACACAATAAATTTGAGTACTGTTGAACAAATTTAAGAGAACTTGGCTTTCTTTCACAGATCACTGCTCTCTATACCAGCATGCATGTGAATGAACCATATTTTGAAGAATCTTTGCCCTTTTCTATGATAGCAGAGTTCAGTCCTCTGGGTTCTCACGTTACTATTTTCTGCCTCCCACTGAAAGCAATGTGTCAGCTTCATGTATATTCTCTGGTTACATGGTGTGCACATAATATTAAAAGGGAAAAACTAGAATGCCTTCTAGACTAGTCACAAACAAAATTAATACTTCAGAATGGAATTTAAATCAGTCATCTGACAGGGAGACTCCTAGATCCTGTTGCTTTTTCTTGAATACTTTTATAGAGTGTCCTTTTTTTTCCCACCCTGCCCTTTCCTTTGCAATGAGTTTGCTGTGACCATCACCGGATATATGAACAACAACAAAAAGTTACAGCTGGATCCTGTATTAGTCTCAGCTGCAGTTAATTTTTTTTTAAATCAATAGGAAAGTGTTGAGGGAGAAAAGAAAAAGGAAGATTCGTTCCTGAGAGATTTAAGGTTTGTTCTTCATCCAAGGATTTGACAGCAAAAGCATCTCTTTTGAATTATGTAAATACAGTTTGTCTCACTAAATTTTCCAATTCTAAAGTTTTTTTTTAATAAAACCACAGCCAAATATTAAAATAAAATCCTTACTATGTCAAGCCAGATAACTAATCACCTCCATATGGGTGTGGGTCTAAGAAACCACTGTGTATGCTTATTCCAAGTTCACTCACACACATATTCCATTGACATCTGAGCCGTTTAGTAACTCCTTTCAGTTACCAACTAAATCTCCATTTACCAAAGAACAAGAAAAAGGAATGTGACTTTGACCTTGCATCAAGTAGATGATTTTAACATATTTACAATAAAAAAAAATGACAATAAAGAAACCAAAGCACTTATGTCTTCTGCTTATACATGCAATCTAGTCTATAGGATACAAATAATGACGTTAGGCAATGAGCCTGGGCTCTTCAAAAAGTCGGTCACACACACACACACACACACACACAAAAAATTTAAAACAGACCGAGAGACATAACGAAATCCAAGCTATAAATCTTAATTAGAGCCTACGCAGGTTTAATTTTTTTAAAAAGCTATAAAGGATGCTTTGGAAACAAATAGGGATAGAAGAACTTGAACTATATGTGAAATAATATTATGGAATTACTGTTAGTTTTCTTAAGTGTGATAATGGTTGTGGTTATATAGGAAAATGTCCTCAAGAAATGAATGCTAAAGCGTTTAGGGGGAAAGTATTGATGTTTATAATTTATTTTCAAATGGTTCAGTCACAAAAAATTTTCTGTAAGATATATTAAAGAGAGACAAAAACTGGTATAATGTTAACTGGTGAATTTAAGTGAAAGATATATGGGTATTCATTGCACTATTCCTTTAACTTTTCTGTTCATTTTCAAAACACAAAGTTGGGGGCTGGTCCGATGGTAGTGGGTTATTAGAACTTATTAGCATTAGTGTCACTAAAGTTGGTATACAACCCCCCATGGCTAAATTTGACTGGGTTAAAAAAATTTTTTAAAAAGAAATACAAAGTTGGGAAGATACAATAATCATATTGCCAATCATCAATTATTCCTGAAACCAAATAGGACAATTCTTCCAACTCACTCTGCTTGGTATGTAAATATGGGCAGGTGAAGGGCTCAATTATGTTGATGACTTAACAGTTTTGAATGCCTACTAATTGTTTAATTATTATCTGAAATATCCTCAATGGCTGACCTGACTAATATAGCAAACAAGCAAAAACTCTGAAATCCTAATTCCCTGAGACCACAAGGGGAAAGGGAGCCTCTCCAATCCCATAGGGCTAAGATTATTTAGGAATGGTTGCATGCTTATCTCCAGGATGATTCATCCCAACGAAGTCAGCCATGAAGAAGCCTGGCTTAGGATGAGAAAGGCTGTCCACCGCAGTGCTGCTGCATTCCAGCATCCCATCAATAGGTGGATGGAGGGAAGAAGGGAGAGTCACGTTAGGGACACTAGGAAAAAAAGAGCTTCAATTTTAAGTCTCTTTTAAAATTAAGGACTTATACTAAAAGATAGTCTCCCCTCTCTAGAATGTGGAGAAGATGCCAGGTTAACATGACCACTCAAGCTTGGCCTTTAATCCCTTCCAGCAGTCAAAGTTGGAATGGCCCTGTCAATAACTTCATAACTCTAAAGAAAAAGCACTCCTGTAAAATCTGTTCCCGAAATTCCCAGTCATCAGTCCAACCAACCACATTTTTTGATTGCTGAAACCAAGATAAAAACCACCCATGCCAACCTCCTGAGATTCAAGAACTTCTGCAAGAAGATGTTCTCTCCAAAGGAAGTCAGCTGACCACTGGTTTAAGCAGTGGGCCCAAGGGCACACTCCCAATTTTGTAACTCTTAGGCCTGCACCAAACCTCAAGGTGGCTGGAAGAATTAGGATAGCGGACTTTTCTCTGAAGAAGGAAATTCTTTTTTACCCTACCTCAACTTTTACAGGTAAAATGGAAAAAGAAGACAAAAGTTTTAATGCAGAACTTAGCCAAAACACTCTTAGATAGTCTTTATCATCTTTTAGATGCAAGACAGCCCACTCTTCACCAGGATCATAATATGCAATACTTGATAGGAAGACAAGCAAAGAAAGAATGCCCCAGACTCCTCCACTGGAAAAGGGAAAAGGGGATGTGTGTGGAGGCAGTGTGAAGGTAATAGAGAGAGACTTAAATCCTAAAATAAAATGTTCAAGTACTAATAGCAGCCGAACCCAGGAGAAATATCTCAGTTTATATTCTTTCCAGATTAGGAAAAAAAAAAAAAAGTCGTCATGTTCTGCATGTCCAGCCAAATTACTGAGCACTTGTGAGGCAGAACAAGTCTGGGTAGCCAAGCCAGGGTAGGATGCACAGCATGCATTCTGGGCTCTGCCCCCTGTCTGCTGTCACCAGGGGTGAATGCTAAATGTGATGAGGTTTTGAGAGCAAGAACTAGAGCATTTAAGGACCAGTCTACAGAATCACATTAATTCTTGAAAAATAAAAAAATAAAAAAAAAATACAAAGACCAGTCTGACCACAGAAAGGAAGAAGGCATTTGACTTTGTTTTGTGACAACAGAAACATCTTAGTAACCACTTGACTAGTATACAGCTTAACCACTATTTTAAATGAAAAAGCTAAATTTCAGAAACACATTACTTTGAGAACCCATAGCAGACACCCTGTGATTCCTGAGAAAATGCAACATTTTAGAAGAATGCTTAGCCAATATTAAGATTCTTTATACATAAGGCAATGAAAGGCATCATTTTATTCTCAAAATATTTCAGGCTCTCAGAAGTGCGGTCATATACTGAATCAAAGTTTGCATCACTCGTCCTCCCACACTTGGGAAATACAACCTCATCATGTGAACAGGCCAAACATCTGAAAGAGACTAAAATTCTCCAATTTTCCCATACTCAAATACAAACAAAAATGAATTCATTTGTCTGATCCTTTCTCAACTCAAAAAAATTTTAATCTAATTACTGAAACTTGGAAAAGGGCATTCTTGATCATTTTCTTTTATTTCTTTTCTGCTAAGAACTAAAAGGAAGTCCTGTCTTCTAACAGAATATTAAATTGCCAATGTCTGCCACTTTTGACTACTGCAGTTTCCTAAATGTTTGTGTTAAAATAAATATAACCACAAAGATTTGCCAAATGAAACTACTAACATCTCTAAGTATATGAAAATATATTTTGTTTTATTAAAAGTGGGAGAAAGTGTTAATACCAAAAAGAAAACATAACCTAGTCCAGTTCTTAAAATAATAAACATACATGCTTAATGAATATTTATGGAAGAGAAAAGATGTTTTTCCCTTTGCACTTTATGGCGATGAGATTGTTACTGAATAAGAGAATGAAACCTACCTGCTGCACACCTGTATCAGGCCAGGTGGGTTTGGCTTCAAGTTATAGTATACCACTACTCAACTATTTAAACAAGAAGGGTATTTATTGAACCATCCGATAGGAAGTGTGAAGACAAGGAGGTTCCTGGATGGGTGAAATTCAGCAGCAGCAGCATCAAGAATCCAGTGGATCATCCTCAGCATGTGGGCTTGGAAACAGACTTGAAGACATCCATCCTAAATGTAAGTTGGCTACCCACCCGGGCCCAACAAAGTCTAGTGTAAGAAATGGAATGTCTCCTTATTTAAGAAGGAAGAAACTTCTCTGAGAAGTCCCCCTGCAAACTGCCCTTCACATTGGCCAGACTTGGGTTACACTCCTACCCCTCCTCCAATCAGTGACAAGGAATGGTCTGCTTAGATCATTTAAGATTTCACACTTTTGTGAAGTTAAGGTTCCCTTCCCTGATGGCCATATGAAGAAATCATGGTTCTGTAAGCAAGGAATAAAAGGATGGATTTGTGATAGGGAACCAACAGTGTCTGTTACAGAGAGTCAAAAACCAGCTACAAAAAGACTATATGGCAATGAGCAGCAGAGAAATAAACAGGTCCATCCTTCTTCTACGCCCCAAAATATCCAGATCCCATTTTATGGTTTCAAATCAAGGGCTGTTATTTAAGTTACATTTTATAGAAGGAAAAACTATTTTTTTAGCCTTGAATTCTCTGGGTTTTAAATATATATATATATATTTTTTTTAAGTCTATCAGCCACCCTACTATTTAAATCAACTATAAAAATAGCTAAATAGTTACTACTTTAATGAACCCTCATATTATCAAAATGTGGTTTTAAAGACCCTCCAAAATGTGAAATAATAAATGCAACCCAGATGTTCACTAAAAAATGAAAACAAGATTGTTTTTACTTCATAGCAACTAAATAGGTCAACCCATTTCCTCCTTCAGAGAATTCTCAGAGGACCACAAACTCCACTCGAAGAGCATGTGTTTCATATGTATCTGTCCACAGAAAAAGGAAACTCTGCTGTCCAAAATAAACGGAGAATATTATATGTTCCCAGGAAAGTGAATTAGAAAATTGCATTAAGGCTCTATCTATTAATACACATTGCCAAACATCTGGATGAAAACTGGGGGGAAAAATCACTAGTTACCTAGATATTGGGAAATACTTCTTAATCATTATCCAAATGCTTAGTTTTATAGTAAATTGCTGATTTTATTAACTACAGGAATAAGTTTTTTTTTTAAAAAAAAAGAGTACAGTAATTAACAACAGCCTTGCAGAGAGCAAAAGACAGGAATTTTTATTTTATTCTATTTGAACAGCATTCCTGGTGACTTACTGAAAACGAAGTCAGCTAAAAAAGTAAATTTGCTCTGGGAAAGTAAATCAAAATCTTTGCCAACTGAATTGACTCAGGTGAGTCTCTGCTAATATTTACATAGTACTGAAAGATATTCATCCAAAATAAATGCTTGCTATCATGTTAATTGAGGACCTGACATTAACATTAAAAACTTTGGTTAACTTCAAAAATCAGGAAGGAGAATCACATATTTGCTACTGTCACCTAAACAATTTACTGTTTTCCCACAAATTCAAAATACATACTATATCTTAAGCAGCTTTTAGGGTACTTTGATAAAAACTATTTTTTAAATCTCATTTCACTTCAACAGTTTCAAAAGTCCTGTATTACAAACTGACAAACCAGCTTTCTAAAGGATCTGCCAATAATTTCTGAAAACTAATCTACCTTGCCCAAAAGTACTTATACTTAAAAGTGTAAGCATGCATACAGCATTATTCTCACACACCTGATACAAATTATTGTTGGTCCTCTATCAAAATGATTTGAGAAATGTTTCATTGCAAAATAAACACACCTTTCCATCACTGAACTCCAAAAACTTTGGCTTCCCCCTCCATTCTCATAACACACCAAACTTCCATTTAAGGGCCATGGCACACACCTTCCTTCAGCAGGCACTTATCTTTCTCCACTCATTGCTTAGCCCACTCCCATCTAGCTAGGTCCCTACCTCTCCCCAAACTGTTTTTCTTTAAGGTCACCAAGTCAACACTTCTCTTTCCTCATTTTAGTCCTCTCAAAAGCATTCAACACAGCTAATCAGTGTCTCTTTTTAAAACACTCCTCCTTGCTTAACTTCTGCAATGCCACACAATTTTCAAGGCTTCCTCGATCTCACTGGTTACCCTTTCTCAGTCTCCTTTGCTGTGGTGCCCTCAGTCCTGGGATTTTTCTCATCTATCTCAACTCTCTCCCCTAAATGATCCTATCCATTCCCATGAATTAAAATCTTCTCAGTGGTTACCTCCTACCCAAGCTAGTCTTCCAAGTAGCTAACTGCCTTACCTACCATCTCCAGTTGGATATCTCACAGACAAATCAATTTTAAATACCAAAATTGAATTCCTTAGATTCTGCTTTCAGTACAAGCTGACTAGTTCATTGCAAACCACCCTTCTGCCAAGAACAACTAAAAAAGCTGAACAAATTATTGGAAACAACTGTTTGAAGGCATCAGAAAGCTACCCATGCAGTGAGGACTCAAAAGGCCAGGATCCCAGAGAGAAGGGAAGTGCAGAGAACGAGCCCAATCATCTGAGCTACTTTTCTCCTTGAGGCATTTGCTAATTCACAGCAGAAACTGAGGGGCAAACTACCAGACAGAACTGGTGATCCAAAAAGATCAGCAGAATCTCCACCAGTCTTAGGGGACAAGGGGACAAAAATTAGTTCAGGGGCTTCCAAATAGACAAGACTCTGACAAACACCCAAGGATTTCAGTTGGGACCAATGAAGGTTTATACTCTAGGACAAGGGTAAACCAGAAGTAGACAAATCCTCATAATTTTAAAGTGATATTCCCTTATCTGCCTGTCAGAAGCCTCTCTTGAGGAAGATATCCAGGGTCTTGAATTATCTCTACAATTTTTCATACACATTATCCAGAATTAAAGCTCAACAGGCATATCTAGAGTCAAGATCATGAGACCGAAAATCAAAGGTAAAATAACAGGGCATCTAAGTATTGGCATAACTAGACACAGACTTCACAATAACAGATCAGTATAATAAAGAAATTAGTTGATGAGATGAAAATTTCAGAAAATTGGAATCTAAAAAAAAAAAATCAAGGAAACTGAAAAAGATGATAACAGAAATTAAGAACTCAATAGAGAGGTTTAACAGCAATTTGACAGAGATGAAGAAAAGTATTCCTACAGTGGAACATAGGTCAGAAGAAAATATACAGGGAATCATGGAAAAATAAAAGGAAGAAGAACAGAGAAAAGAATCTAAGACACATATAGGATATGACAAATAGGACATGTCTAATGTAGAGGTAGAGTCCCAGAAAGGGAAGAGAGAGGAAATGGAGCAGAAGCAATAAATGAAGAGATAATGATCCAGAATTCTTCAAATCTAATTCAAGATCAAGCCTTGTCACAACATTATCAAAACGAAGAACTAAGCATAACAGATTTTAGGAAAACTACATCTAGACACATCATAGTAACACAGCTAAAAACCAAAGACAAAGAGAAAATCTTAAAAGCAGCCTAAATATTCATACGCTTTTTGCAGCACAATTCAAAATCACAAAGATATGGACTCAACCTAAGTGCTTGTCAATTGATGGGTGGATAAAGTGTGGTCTATGTACATACACCATGCAGTATTACTCAGAAATAAGAAAAATGAAATAATGTCTTTTGCAGCAACTTGGACAGAACCGGGAGGCCATTATCCTAAGTCACTTGGTAACAAAAAAATAAATGCCGCATATTCTCATAAGTGGGAGCCAAACAACGGCTACACAAGGGAACACAGAGTAGTATAACGGACACTGGAGATTCACAAGGGGGGGTGGGGGAAGAGATGAAAAATTACCTACGGGGTACAATATACACTACTTGGGTAACAGGTACACCAAAAGCCCAGACTCCACTACCATACAATGTATACATGTAATGGAATTCAACCTGTACCCCCTAAATCTATTAAGATTAAAAATGAAACAAAAAAAGCAGGGGGGGAGGGTGCGGGAAGACACACTAGCTTCAAAAGAGTGACAATCAGACTGACATAGATTTTTCCACAGAAGCAATGGAAGCCACAAGACAATGCAATGATCCCTTCAAAACACTGCAAGAGCTTACCTTGATAACCTACAACTGTTATCAAGTTATCCTACAAATTATCCTCCAAAAGTGGAAGCAAGGACATTTTTGACCAAAAAAAAAAAAAATGAACCCTCAAAATGGTTTTCTCATTCTCACGAAGCAGCAGCACCAACTACCTAGTCATACAAACCAGAAACCTAAAGTCATATTTGATTCCTACAATTCCTGTACCCCTAACCTTGTCCAAGCTGTATGTCCATCTATTCTCCAAAATACATTTCGTCACTCATAAAGCAAAGCAAATTAGAGCAATTCATCATTTCTTACTCATAAGTTAGGCACACATTTAAAAGTCTGACAAATATGAGTGATTAGAATGCGGGGCATGCTGGTATATGAGAACTCTACTCACAAGCTCCTAATAAGAAAGCAATCTGTCAGTATCTAGCAACACTGAAAGCATGGCTATAACCTGTGATCGCAATTCTAGAGACATATTTTAGATAAACTCTCACACATCTGGAAAGGAGACAAGCCTAAGGAGATTACCTCAGTATTGTTTGTAACACCACCAAAGTAAAATCAACATATGAAAGTTCAACACGGGACAAGATAGATAAAATGTGATAGAAGTTAAAAGAAATAAACAAGGTCTACACATAATAACATGGATAATACCTAATGCGAGCTGCAGAAAATTACGTACAGTATGATATGACTTTTATAATTTTTGTAAACAAACCAAAAAGAGACCTATATATTGTTTATGGACACACACATATATATCCGCTAAAGTATGAAAAACATACTAAAAGGCCCCACATCAAATTCATAATTGTTTCCTCTAGGAAATAAGAAAGGAAGGAGAGGAACAGAACCAGGGATTGCTAGACAAAAGAGACTTCAACTTTATTCAATATTTATTAAAATATACTGAAGGCCTTCTAGGTCTTACAGATGCAGCAGTGGATAAAAGCAGAAAATAGTCTTGCTTTCATAGAACTTACATTCTAAAAGAGAAGAGACAGATAATAAATATGTAACAGGCAAGAGGTGACAAGTCCTAAGGAGAAAAATAAAGCTGGGAAAGAGTGGCAATGAAATGTTATTTTAGACAGGCTGGTCAAGAAAGACCTCTGTGGTAGGAGACATTTCAGCAGAAACTTAAATGAAGAAAGGAAGCACCAGACGCAGGTATCTAAGGGGAAATCACTGCAGGGGCAGCCAAGTGCAAAGGCACTGAGGCAGGAGTGTGCTTGGCAAGTTCATGGAGTGGCAAGGAGACCGGTGAGCAAGGCCAGAGTGGAATAGGGGGAGAAATGATGTGAAATGTCAAAGAGACAGCAGGGGACTACAGCAGTTGTCAAGGACAGCCTCCACTGTAAGAATTTTCTTTTATATTTTTTAAGAATTATAAAAAAAAAAAAAAGAAGGGTTTGTGACAGAGACCATATGTGGCCCACAAAGCCTAAAATAAAGTGCACAATAAATGTAATGCATTTCAATCATCCCAAAACCATCTCCTCCCCGCCCTCCACCCCCCCCCAAGTCCATGGGGAAAAAAATAGCCTTCCGGCCGGGCGTGGTGGCTCACGCCTGTAATCCTAGCACTCTGGGAGGCTGAGGCAGCTGGATCACTCAAGGTCAGGAGTTCGAAACCAGCCTGAGCAAGAGCGAGACCTCGTCTCTACTACAAATAGAAAGAAATTAATTGGCCAACTAAAAATATATAGAAAAAATTAGCCGGGCATGGTGGCACATGCCTGTAGTTCCAGCTACTCAAGAGGCTGAGGCAGTAGGATTGCTTGAGCCCAGGAGTTTGAGGTTGCTGTGAGCTAGGCTGACGCCACGGCACTCACTCTAGCCTGGGCAGCAGAGTGAGACTCTGTCTCAAAAAAAAAAAA
>CAUYRT010089852.1:0-19541 GCA_963574885.1 Lepilemur ruficaudatus
CTGTGCTATCCTGTTCCTTGCTTTTTATTTTTTCTTTTGAGATGGGGTAATTTTATTTAATCTCCAGACGATGCTTGGTGTGCCTTTGAACTAGGAGACCCCTCATAATAACTATGGTTCTCAGAAGTTCTGCTCTGTTAAATGTCACAGAATTCCCTTTTTTTCTGGGAGCATCGTAGGAACCAAGAATACTTACAGGTCAGTTGAGAAATAATTTTAGTAAAAATTATAAAATGGGATCGTTCTGTCTCGTGTCTGTCCGGTGAGATGGTGTCCTCCTCCGTGGCCAGGCCTGGGCCTTCTGCCCCATTCTTCTCTGCCCCCAGTGCCCAGAGTGGGTCTGCATGTGGTCACTGCTCAACTGATGCTGAAATGAACAGGTGTGAAATTGATACCTGATTTTGGGATTAGCCTCTTCTTCCTAGTGAGTGTCATTTCCGGTGTGAGGAGGTGTAGCGTCCTAAGTATTTCAGCTGTAACTTGGGTAACTCAGCTCATGGTCTGCAGCCAAACAGGCCTTGTGTCAGACGCAGGTGTGGATAGTAGAGGGTCTGGCCCTGCTCCTGCCACTCTGACTCGAGCAAGGTGCGTATCCTCTCTCAGCCACAGTCTCCTCACTTATGGTTGGGAATTACAAACTTTTTGCCTAAATCACTGGATTGTTGTAGGATCAGCAGGAAACATGTTGAAAATGACACAGCTTCATATAAATAAAAAAGTCTTACTGAAATCTCTTCTTGGTTTGGAAGCATTTTGGGTTCCTTAGGAATAAAACATTTCTTAAATATCGACTGGCAGTATTCATGAGACATTTTCATTGACGAAGCAGTGTTCTGCTTTGTTAGATGTCGATTTCGTGTGTTGTTCAGTAGGAAAGAATTCTCTTGGATCATTACCTTCCCTGCTTGTTCATGGTGAAAGCCCTTCTGTAGATCCAGAGGGGCTCACTCCTGTGGCCAGAGCAACTTGCAGGGCTTCTGCCCTCACCCCAGGATGCTGTGCTGGCCTGGCGCCTTTCTTCCTTATTTCCCCTTCCTGCTAGGGGAGTTTTGCTGTAAGAGAAGGAGAGAAATGGGTAGGGAGAAGAGAGGTTTTCGTTTTCAGATGGAAGAATAAGAGCATGTTTACAGGCCGATGGGAGAGATGCAGTAGTGACGGAAGAAGCCAAAATGACTGGAACAGTGTTGTTGAGTGGGTGGGAGGGGGTGGACTCTGCACACACAAGCCTTTGTGTGCCCTTTGTCCAGTAGCCTTCCCAGGGAGGGCTGTGGGATCAGTCTTCCCAGGTGCAGGCAATAAGGGTGCATTTCCCTCCGCCTCTCCCCCACCTTTTTTTTAGATACAAAGTCTAGTTGTTACCCAAGCTGGAGTACCCTGGCGTGATCATAGCTCACTGCAGCCTGGGATCAAGGGGTCCTACCACCTTAGCCTCCCAAGTAGTTGGGACTACAAGTGTGCACCATCATGCCAGGCTAATGCTTTAAAAAATTTTTTGTAGAGATGAGGTGTCACCATGTTGCCCAGTCTGGTCTCAAACTTGTGGCCTCAAATGATTCTCCTGCCTCAGTCTTCCAAAGTGCTGGGATGACAGGCATGGGCTACTGTGCTTGGCCTAGACCCCTAAACTTAATATTTTGTGTAATTATTTTATTAGATTCTAAGATGAGTGTTCTTTTTCTCTCATTATGCCTTTTTGCCTACTATGGGATGAACATAATGAACTATTAGTAAATATTTGTGAATGATGATAATGCATTAAATAGGAATTAAGTGGCTTAAAAAAAGCAACAGATTCCCATCCTTTCATTGAAAGGTGTCTTGGCTCTTGAGAAATGCTATTTTGGTCAATTTTTCCTTGTACCTAATTTGAGAACATCTAGCAAGCATACTTAATTGCTGTCAGTGCAGTTCATTCATTTGAGGAGTAGGATTTAATTTTTTAAGTTGCATATTCATTTTTTTCATGGCTATACCTATATTGGAAACTGGGCTTTTGAGTAGATTTGGGTAACGGGGAAGTCCATATTAGACACTATGCAGAAGGATGGAGGTTTTGAAATACTGAAGAGAGAACTTTCTGGCAACTGGAACCCCCTGAAGATGGAAGTACGCTGTTTGGAGATGTCCACCAGACATCTGCATGGAGATGTCCACCAGAGAGGGACGCAATCTGGTCGAACCTGGTGATTGCTCAAAGGGGCAGCCTTCCCTGTGCTCTTTGCAATTAGAAGTAATGACTGTATGTGGAGATGAAATTAACATATTTTTCTTTTTATTTCTTACAGAAAACACGCCCATCTTCATGTGTAAATGTTGTAACCTTTTCTCACCGAACCAGTCAGAACTCCTCTCCCACGTTTCTGAGAAGCACACGGAAGAAGGGGTTAATGTTGATGAGATCATTATTCCCCTTAGGCCACTGAGCACTCCTGAACCCGCCAACCCAAGCAAAACCGGAGATGGTAAGGAAGAGGGTAGAGGCGGGCCAGGGTGCCTGTTGATGTCGATTTGCTCTTGGATACTTTCATGCCAGCTCTCTGTTTTGTGAGCATAGCAGGAACCTAGAAATTCCACATCTCCGACCCAGAAATGACAATAATTGTCCGACTGTAGATCTGATCAAATAAGATGTCTCTCTGAATTTCCCATACCTGGCCCCTGTAGGGCATTCCTCCAGTACTGGTTGGTAGATCAGTGAATGAATGAATGAATGAAAGGAAGTGGCAGTATCTAACAGTGTGAAAAGCATGAGCTTATTGTCAGACAAGTGTGGGTTTAATCCAGCTCCAGCACCTACTACCTGCATCACCTGAAACAAACCATGTTAGTTCTCTAACCTTCACTTTGCTTATCTAAAAAATGAAGACCAGTATGCCAGTTCCAAGGAGGTCTGTGAGGATTAAGTCAAAAAATATATCTGCAGCACCTAGGATGATGCCTCGCACACAGACAACAATAAAGGGAAGGTGTTGTTCTAACATACATGATTAATAAATACGTGTATATAATCTTAGAAACATTTCTGAACTGGTGGTATAAACATGGAATAAGGTTTCAGATTGCAAAGCTTTGATTCACACAGAATCCTTCAGGTTCACAATCTGTGTGCAAAGTAAGATACATCTTGTCTGCAGCATCCAGACATCTCCCACTGATTGGCATCAGATGCAGCAGGTGCATGGATTAGAGAAACCATCCAGGTACTGTAATTAGGTCCCCAAAGACAAAGAAAATATTATATATAATAAGGGAGGAACAGTTGCAAAAATCCCCCACAAAACTATTTTTATATGATGAGGGACAGAAGCCAGTCTCCTGTGCAGAAGCCCAGGATACAGCAGTAAATGTCCCATTGTAGGATTCATTAGCCACACTAATAATCCAGTTGTTCTTTCCTGGGAATATTCAGACTGGCATTTCTAAACAGGCTGGCTATTGATCATCTGTCGGACACCGTTAACAAGGAGAGATTCCAGACAAAAACTGTTTCGGTTAACAAGTCCCTCTGGCCATTCCCAGGGTGCTTGGAGAAATATACCTGACAGAGAATTAAGTTGTTGGGAAGTTAGGAAGTTCTGCTACTTACTATTTATGGCATAAAGCGAAAAACTAAGAAAATCCAGCACCTGAAGCTAGTACTGGCCAATAAGGAGGAGTGATTAGTGTTTGTATCGTTGTCACCATCAGCTAATACTCGTGGTGTGTCCACGGTGAGCCTCAGCCCCTCGTGGGCCTTGTGAGTAGACTTGGCCTCTCCCCATTTAGAGAAAGTAGGATTGAGGGGGACAGTTACACATAACCCCATCTCATTTAGTACTCGTTGCTTTGGGGCAAGGAGAGAGGAGGAAAGTTTACGTGGGCACTAAGGGCGAGAATCTGCCTACTTCTGGTGGCCTCACAGCTCAGCACCCTTCCTCTGCCTGCCCAGTCTGGGAGTGAGGTGGCTTCTGCATCATGACCCCAGGGCAGATGCTTCTTGACATCCACAATGCCCGTGGCCACCTCCTATCTGTGAAGGTGCCTTGGCTTTCTGAAGACTGTAGCTTCACAGATGGAAGCCAAGGCTTCAGTCAAGAACTTTGAATGTTGGTGTGCCTGCCTCTGAGCTTGAACATATATGAATTCAGAAAACTGGATAATCTCTTCTGCAGATTCCTATGGCAGATAGAAGTCATGTGGATTAAGATAGAAACAACTTTGAGAATGGCTCTTGCAAAGCTTTTAGCTCTGTTTTTATTCAGCTTTGCTTATTAAGATTTTCTTCTTTCTACGATGAGATGGGAATAAGAAAAAAATTTTCATTCTCTTTTTAAATAAGACATGATAATACAGTAGATAGAATTTCACATGGAGTCATGTATGTTTTGTAAGGTACATGTTCTGACTTCCACCCTCCCGTCCTTAGCAATGTTGAAGAGAGCTGGTATATCCACACAGGAGCTCATCCTGTGTGGCTCCCCCATCCTAGAGATCTGCCTCCCTCTTCACCTCCCCTACAACCAGGCCCCATACACACGTCCTTCCTCTGTTCACCGATCTGCAACCTGACCAGATTTGAAGGTCACCCCTCTGCCTGGGACGCCCCTGTAGGTGTCTCTGCTTGGCTTACTCCTCTGTGGTCCTAGGACTCCTTTAGCGTGAAGTCACCTTGAGGTACTCTTCCCTGGCCTCAGATGGGGCTAGAGGCCCTTTCTCTGGTCTCTCAGGATCCCACAGACATCTGGGTTCTGTCCTTCCTGGTTGTGCTTTCATTGTCTCTCTCTCTAGCTTGTCAGGGGATGCCCCGAGGAAGGGTTTTGGGCTATTTCAGCTCTTAGCCCCACGTCCTGGCACAGGCCTGATGCATGGAACAATCCCATCTTTGTTTGTTGAATGAATGAATCATCTACTGTCATCATTTGCTTTCTTGCTGCCCTCCCTCTATCCTACCTGTCATCCCTTGCTCAAGAAACTTCAGTGGTTCCCCTTCACCCAAACCAGAGCTCGGTGAGCTTATTTGATCTGGAGACCCTTCTGACTATCAGAAGCCCCCTGACTTCCTGTGCATTGCCTCTGGCAGCATGAATTCACAGGTGGGTTCATCCTCCTCTTGATACTGTGGGTCCCATCTGTAGCTGAACAGCTGGAGGTTTGCAGAACAGGTTCTCTAGGCCCTGGCTTTTTTTTCCCTCGTTGGTATTGCAGGTGAACCCATACTTGTAAAGCTCCCTTAACTTCTGCAGGCAGACTTTGATGCTTCTCCTGGGCAAATACAGTGTGGGTAAACCTATCAAAGCAATTATATTTTTCCTTTGTACTTTTCCCCATCAATTACGAGAGTAATGAAGTTTTTCTGTAAAAAAGTTAAAATAATAAAAATGAGAAGGTACATCTCCCTAGGTATCCCCCAAATTTCTAGAAATAATATTGCATTTAGCATCAATTTTCTTAGCACATTTCAAGAATACAATACAGTATTATTAACATCTCCTAATTCTTTTTTAGTGTCTATACAGTATTTCCTTCTATGGATAAGTGCATAATTTATTTAACCTTTCTTGATGACATTTATCTTCTCTCCAACTTTGTGCTATTATAAACAATGTTGCAGTGAATATTGTTGTAAATATCATTGCACATTGTGTATTTATGTTGGCTATATTCCTAGAAGAACTCCTTGTGTAGAGAGTATGCTCACTTAAAAGTTTGCTAGGTTCTATCAGAATGCTCTCTGAAAAGGTTTTACCAATTTATATTTTCACTGGGATCTAAGATCTTCTGTTTTTCCATATTCATACCAACCCAAGGACATTGTCATATTTTTAAAGACTTTTTTGCCAATTTGATAGACAAAAAAAGTGTATCATTTTAATTTGCATTTTGCTGGTCATTAGTGAGATTGACCATGCTTAATATGTTTAATGGCCATTTATAGTTATGTGAATTGCCATTTATATCAGCTGTCTATTTTCTATTTACTTTTTATTGATTTATAGAAGCTCTTTGTATAGAGACTATTAACCTTTATAAAATCTATGTGTACTTATTTTAAACCTTGTAATGAATACTTATTATTTTATACAGTGAGTGTTCATTTAGATTTACTTACGCATTTATATCCATTGACTCTTCAGTCCTTGGATCTCCATCTGTTCATCTTGAATCATTTTTTTTTTCCTGCTGTCGAAAACCCCTTGGGTTTCTTTGTAAGGAAATCTAAATTGACTGCTGGTTATGAGCTCTCCTGGTTTTTGTTTGTCTGATATGGTCTTTATACTGTGTTTATTTTTAAAATATATTTTTGCTGAGGATAGAATTTTAGGCTGGCATTTCCCCCCTTCAGTACACTGAAGATATTATTTCACTGTCTCTTCTATTGTTGCTGATGGGGTGTCACCTGTCAATCTATTCTTCCTTTACACACTTTTTATTCCCTGGTCTTTACATTTTTGGTTTTCTAAAGTTTCACTGTGATGTGGGTAGGATTAAAAAAATTATCCCACTTGTCATCTGTGAATAGAGATAATTTTACTTCTTCCTTTGAAATCTGGGTGCCTTGTATTTAATTTTCTTGCCTAATGCCCTGGCTGGAAACTCCAGTATGATGTCGAATAGGAAAGGGTAAGAGCAGACTCTCTTGTTTTGTTCCTGTTCTTAGGGAGAAAGCCTCTCTCTTTTTTTTCTCGCTAGTCTAGCTGAGAGTTTGCCAATTGTGCTTATCTTTTTAAAAAACCGACTCTTAGTTTTGCTGATCTTTTCTCTTGTTTTTCTATTTCATTTATTTCTGCTCTGATCTTTATTATTTCCTTCCTTCTACTAACTTTAGGCTTTGTTTCTTCTTCTTTTTTAGTTCCTTGAGTTGTAAAGTTAGATTGTTTGAGATTTTTTTTCTTTTTTTCTAAAGTATACTTTTATAGGTATAAACTGTCCCCTTTGCTGCGTCCCATAAGTTTTGGTATGTTATGTTTTTGTTCATCTCAAAGTATTTCTGATTTCTCTTATGATTTCTTTTTGGCCCATTGGTTATTTAGGGATGCCATTTAATTTCCATAAATTTTTGAATGTCTTGAATTTCTTCCTATTTATTTCTAATTTCATTCCACATATTCTGTATGATTTCAATTCTTTTAGATTTATTGAGGACTTGATTTATGGCCTAACATGGAGTCTATCCTGGAGAATGTTCCATTTGCACTCCAGAAGAATTTGTATTCTGCTATTGTTGAGTGACATGTTCTATATATGTCTTAGGTTTTTTTTTGGATTATAGGTTTTTTCAAGTCTTTTATTTCTTGGCTATTGCCCAGATTATATAATTGAGGAATATGTGGCTTAGAGACTCAGAGGAGTTAAAACAACATATACAAGGTTACCTATTTAGTGAGTGAGAGAGGGGGATTTAGGTCCAGTTGGTCTGATGGTATTTGTATGTTCTTTCGGTAGTCTTGGTATAATCAAACTCTTACCGTATTTATTTATTTTTTAAGAGACGGGGTCTTGCTCTGTCCCCCAGGCTGGAGTGTGGTGGCGTGATCATAGCTCACAATATCCTCCAACTCCTGGGCTCAAACAATCCTCCTGCCTTAGCCTCCGGAGTAGCTGGGACTGCAGGCACATGCCACCATGTCTGGCTAATTATTTTATTTTTTTGTAGAGATGGGATCTTGATACATTGCCCAGACTGGTATTGCACTCCTGGCCTCAAGTAATCCTCCCTCCTTGGCCTCCCAAGGTGCTGTGATTATAGATGTGAGCCACCATGCCCAGCCAAGCTACTTTTATAAATTATTTTCCTTTATTAAATAATTTACTTTTGACTTAAATTCTTCTTGAATAAATTTTCTTTTTGTGTGTATATGTATACTGAAAAATTAGTTGCCTGTGTAGTTTAATTTTAAAAAGTATTTCTTAATTCCTTAATTAAACTCAGCCTTTTAATATGAGAAAATTTCTTAAAAAGCCTTTCACTAAGAACTCCAAGTCTTTCTTTTTCTCTTTGTGAAAGTTCATAAAATTTGAGGCTTGTAGAGGCTTAGTTTCTCTCTAATGATTTCCATTCAAGTTTAACCTTCACAATTCATTTTAAGTTGAGAGATACTTGAAATGGTTTAATTACACCTTTAACTCAGTAGTAATTGATTTATGGTTTTGGTCTCCCTTTATAACATGAAGGCTTCTAAATCCTCTGGTTTATTTTATAGCCTTTTAATCTTTTTTGCTCATGTAGGAAGTGGTCTGAAGAAGGACCTTTCATTCTCCTCCTCTCTCCCTAATCAAACCTCTGGCTGTGATCCAAGAAGAAATTACCTTATGGGCCAGACTTACTCTCGTGTGTGCATGTGCGCGTGCGTGTGCATGTGCGCGCATGTGTGTGTATAGGAGAATGTGCGCATGTGAATGTGTGATCATATCTGTGGGTTTGTGTGCTCGTGTATGTGGGCATGTTTGTGAGAGGGTGAGTGTGTGCATGAGAGCGTGTGCGTGGCCTTCACACACCCTGACGGGGCTGGGGACCTATGCTGGCTGGAGGAGGGATTCACGTGGGTCTTCCGGGGGCCTTGTTTTAGTCCTTCCGTCTTCCCTCTCATTTCAGACCCTCAATAGAAACTCTTCCCTCTCTTTCTTATCTTTTCTTTCCCCCCCCTTCCCTCCTTCCACTTCTTTATTCCTTAACCATTTATTGTGTGCCTGCTCTATGCCTGAGAGCTGTGCTAGGGCGGAGGCTGTGGGGTCCCAGGCGCTGTTCCTGTCGGTTCTGCCTCTGGCTGGTGGATAGCCGGTAGGCAAAGAGGCAGTTTCAGCGCAGCTGGGTGAGCGCTTCTCTGGCGTTCAGTTCGGGCTGCTGAGGGTAAAAGGAGGCTTCCTTGGAAGGTTGATGCCTACGTTTAAATCTACGTGTTGCCTCTTCTGGACATTTATTGCAGATAAAGTCATCCTGAGTGTACGCAGGGATGTTGTGAGCCCTCTAATCTCCTCTGGCCGGCGCGTGCAGTGGAAAAAGCATGCGTCTTAGCATCAGATGGACTTAGGCTGCAATCCTGGAGCTTTCACACGATTGCTGGGGCCTTGGCTGGTGTGTACGGTGCCTTTGTCTGGATTACAAAATGTGCCCCACATTCTGGGGAGGTGAGTTAGTAACAGGCCCTCTTTCTGGATGAAGCAATAAAAATGTGCCGAGGGGCTGATGCGGCCAGTGCGCAAGCACACACTGGGCTGTGGAGCTTGGCCCTGGAGAGTTCCCACTCTCCGCTCGGCCCACAGCCTGCACCACAGCCTCCAGGCCCCGCTGGGGGCTAAAGCGAGTGGCTTGGCCCCTCCAGGCTGTGACTTTTGTCATCTGTCAAAGGGAGATAAGAAACCAGCCTTTTTCATAGGTTCTCGGACAAGTGCATTTCATACATGATGCCTTAGTCCATGGTGGGTGCCCAGTGCTTCCGTATATCCGTGCGCTCTCTGGCCGAGGGCGTGGGGTCACACCAAGGCTTGTAGCTGCAAGAGACTATCGTCGTTTTCCTGCAGAACTTGGAGTAGAAGTCGATGTGGGTTATGTCTGTGCTCTCATAGTAACTGAACTCGCCAAAGGACTTGCTATGACATGGGTGTGAAGTCCACTGACTCCAGGGAAAACAGATCTGGGTTCAAATCCTGGCTCTGCCACTTACTAGTTTTGTGACCTTGGGGCTAATTAATTAACCTTCTTAAGCCTCAGTGTCCTCAATGATATAATGGAGATAATACTAATGCTTCCCTTGGGGATTAAATGAGGAAATGCATGGCACCTGAGATATATGTGCTTAGTAATTATTAATCATTGCTGTTATTTACATAGCATTTCCATGATACAGCTGATAAAACCACAAGGAGCAGGCTTGGGATGCCTTCAGCCTCCCCAGTGCCTGGACTGTAGGACAGGATGCAGTCTGTCCCCACACAGGGGATGTTGCATTCCTCCTAAACTTAAAAGGCTCATGCTTCCTCGTTTCTGATAAATAATTCATTGTCTCCCCTATTGTTTCCTGGGCTTTGGAAATAAACGTCAGGAAGATTGACTGTTAGGGCCCTAAAATGTTAGTCTTTCAGGGTTTTCTGAAATTCTCCGGTTGACGTGACTAGAGATTGAGCTGCCGCGTGTGAGCGCTGGGTGGCTGGCTGTATCCAGGGTTTTAGGCATAATAAAATTTGAGTGCCCCTAATTCTGTATTGGATTTCCTGGGGTGTGAGCTATTTTAAAATGAAGAAATCAAAGAAAAAAATGCATATTGAGCTAGAATGAACAAGAATGCTTGTACATCCAGGAATCACATTATCTAACAGTGGACAGGCTGGGAAGGTAATAGGTTCTTAAAAGGGATATTCTAAATTAGAATCTTGATGGCTGTAGCCACGATATTAAACAGTTGCCATTTATCAGTCACCTCCTGAGCACTGTGCTCAGCATTGTAATGGATTGCTTTTATCAGTAGTGACTCTATAAAATAGAGACAATCTCATGTTTATTTTGCACATTGGAAGCTGAGGCTCAGGGGGGATTTGAACCCAGGTCTGCCTCACTCCAAGCCTATGTTCTCTGTACCTGTTAAAATGTCTAGAACTGACCTTTGTTACCCATGCCTCAAGGGTATATGATTTTGCAAAAATATTTTTGATTGGGAATAAGGAAACCCAAATCCTTATTCGAGTTCTGCGTGCTCAGCAGCTAGTTCTGGAAAATGTGCCAAGTCACTTGAACCTTTGGGTCTCTTGTTTCTTTTCTTCTTGAGGAAATTATGTTTGCTACAGACATCTCTTAAGGTTTTTATGAGGATGAAATGAAACAATAGCTGGGAAAGTGTCTTGCAAACTTGAGTGATGTACAAATAAAGGGCTTACGTTATTAAATTTTTGATAATGTTGGACTATTTTTTTCATACTTCTCATGTATTTTGATTGCATTTAAACACTTTTGGCTGATTCTTTCTGTCCCTTGCCAGTTTTGGTGTTAGATCTGCAAGGGCAGTTTTCTGACTAAGAGGAAATTATTCCCAAACTAAGGATTTAGAGCAGGATTAAGAGGATCCTTTCTTCCTGTTGGAAACTTGAGACACAAGAAAGGCCTTATTTTCCAAATGTTTCTTTTCCTGTCATCAAACAGCTGTCCAATGTGTGCTTATTTATTAAGTGGCTACTCCATATCCAGCTCTGTTCAAGAACCAGTGGGACCTGGGAATTAAAAGCCTGCTCAAACCTCAGGGTTTATAATAAAAAGTGGGGAAAAAAAGAAATAATCAGGAAATAACGTGGGCAAGTACACACCCTGTGTGTGTGTGTGTGTGTGTGGTTCATACTATAACGCAGGTCAAGTTGAGGTGGCTGTCCTGCTTGCATGGCTGGGGACAGCCTCCTGGAGGAGGCACTGAGGTTTGAATTGGACCTGAAACATTAGGGTTGGAATTAGAGTCTGGGGTCTGATTGAGAGTGAAGGACGTGGTCACAGGCAGGCAGGGGGAAATAGTACAGGTAAGAAGAGATAGGAGTTATCTGTGCATATTTAGGGAAGTGGAGAAAATTGCATTGAGTAGGAAAGAGGGAAGGTAGGGGAGCTCTGTGTGTGTACGCATACATATGTGTACATGCACAGGAGTGTCTATGTGTGTGTGCATGTGTGTAGCATGCTCAAGGACCTAACAGCCAGGTCTGAGAGTTGTGGGGCAAAGTCATCCAGAGCACTGAAGGCCCTAGATAAGGAATGGCGGTGAGACAAGAGATGGAGGCAGAGAAAGCTGGGAGCAGGGGAGACCCTGTGCAGGTGTCTGGGTGGCAGAATTGCTGCAAGAGTGGGTAGGAGATTAACTGGACACGCATCTTTAGGCACAATCCACAGAATTCAGTGACAGATTGAATAAAGGAATTCAGGAGGAGGAAGAGGAATTAACACTAACTCTACTGAAGTGTATTAATTTAGAGGTTACATAGTTTCCCTTGCCCAGTTCCAAGATTCTCAGTTCTTCCATAAAATGTGGATAGTTGACAGCAGCAACTCATTTTCAGTGCTTAAATTATTCCAAGTTCACTTATGAATATTTCATTTTTAGCTAACTAATTGGTCTTGAGAATCTGAATTATGGATGCAGCAAGTTGGAAGATTAGTTTTGTCACTATCGTGTTTGAGGCTTTCCGAAGCTTTCAGGGCTGATTTTATTTCTTCCTCACCATTGGATCGTGCGCTGTTCGTCAGCTTTAATTCATCCAGAGTGATTGGGTGCCTGCTGTGCAGGGCACCGGATTAGGTGCCCAGGCGGGTAAAAAATAATCGGGCCAAGGACTCTGCTTTCAAGGGGTCTCCAGGCTGTGGGAGGGGACTTGCAGATAACACTGTGCCGAGCTCCTATACATGGCCAGTACACAGTAGGCGCCGCAGCTGCTGTCTGTGTGCTCTGGCAAGTCTGTGTGGAGGAAACACGGGGGGCCCTGCTACACTGAGTTTGTCAAACTCAAGGCTAAGGGCACAGTTCTCCCAAAGACTGCCAAGTCTGCCCAAACTCCTGCCAAAAATTCGGGGGTCCCTTGGGCCACCCTCACCTCTGACCAGCTAACTACAATTTTGGGGGTCCCTGTGGCCTTTTTCAGGTTTGATAATTTGCTAGAACAACTCATAGAACTCAGGAGAGCACTATACTTATTATTATAATTTTATTGGACCAAAAGGATACAAATCAGAAGCAGCCACAGGGAGAGATGTGTAGGATGGGAAAGGTTCCAAACGTGGTGATTTTGGTCCCCCTGTGGAGTCCTGGACAAAATTACCTCCTCCTGGCTAAATATGTGACAATATTCAAGCGTACTTCTAATCAGAGAAGCCCATTCAAGCTTTTACTGGGGCTTGATGACATGCTACCCACATGGCTGACCCTTAGTCCCTGTCTCTCCTGGAGGTTTGTACTAGTACCTTTATTCTCCTGTCCCTCCAGAGGTTGGGACTGATGTGCCCTGTTCTAAAGCCCCCATCATCAATTCCAAAGTTTCCAGGCAAAGGTACTCCTATCAGGAGGGACATCCAGGGGTCTACAGGTCACCTCCTGAGAGCCTAGGGCAAAGGCCAGACCTCTCTTTGGGTAAAGTTAATTCTTCACTGCACAGAGGCATCCTCGTAGAGCATTTCATAGGAGTGGCTTGTATCTGCACAGGCAGGTTGTCAGAGTCTGTCATCGGGGTTAGACCTGGGCCACAAACTTCAACAAACTGTTATGCACCATGTTTCTGCAGCTCAGCTAATGTGACACAAGGTGGGTGTTTTGTAGCCTCGCCGCTAATTCTGCTTCTCTGATATTAATTGCTGCTTCAGTAGATTGTACGAGTACACGTTGTTGTAAAGAATAATAAGAAAAGTTTTAATGACTTTGAAGAAAATGGTTTTTTCTTACTCTGTACCTTCTGTTTCTCCCCTCCCCCTCCCTCCTCCTAGACATGCGGGCAGGTTCCTCCTGTAAACACAGCGTTTGTTCTCCTTGGTGAAATCCAGGGAGGGTTCCAGGGTCTTGGGTCCGTTGTTTGCTTTTTTTGCTTTGCTGCCATTAAGTACTGTCTCCTCCCTTGAGCTCCCCTGAGGAGACTGGGGAAGGCAGTAATCGTGCTGGCTGTCCGTGTGCAAGAGGTTCTGGTTTGAGTCTCTCTGCTGAGACTAGTCGACTCATCCTTGGCATCGCAGCTCAGCAGAAGCTCTGTTGCAACAAGGCCCCCCTTTCTCAGGAAATCTCCTGCCCCATTCTGGTGCCTGGTCTACCTGAGGTCTTGAGGACCCCGTGTCAAAGCAGGCTTCTCTGTCCAGAGCGCCCATTGGTAGGCTGCTCTGTTCCTTCCACTCGGATTTATGAGCGTGATTGACTGACTGAAAGTATCCTCACGGTAGTAGCAGTGGATAAAGTGGCTGGTGTTTTGCTGTGCAGAACCACAGCTCTAGAGAGAGCAGGAAGGGACCTGAAAGACACTCCGAGTCTACAGATGAACATATGCCCGTGATGGTGCCAGAGCCTAGGACTCCTTCCTAGACGTTAAAAGGGGATTGCTGAAATGCCATGCCTCAGCCAGACAGATGGCTCTAGCATTGGGGATGTCAGCCAGGCTGGTGGCAGCTCCCTGCTTGGCCTCTCTCAGGGGCATCTCTCAAGTTGCATCACCTAAGGCCACGCCTTTCCACCGTCACTCAGACGCATGTGATGCTCAGCTCCCTGACCTGCTCTCCCTCTTAATCCCCGCCTTCGTTCTGGAGACAAATGCCTTAAAAATCAACGCTAATTAAGAAATGCAGGTTGTAAGAAGACTTGGAACTTGCTCTACAGCAGCTCTGATCATGCCATTTAAAATCAGTAGGTCGCTAGGAAACTTGAAAAATATTGTTATTGTCTTTAGTTCTATAATTTGTGGCTTTATATTGTAATTATTTTTTCCCTTTCTCACCAGGGCAGCTTGACTCTAATAATTACGACTCTTTGAAATTATATGAATAGTTGTGTAACTCATTAAGAGCATGACAAGCTCAGCAGCCTTTGAGAACCCTTTGCAAAGATGTCCCTAAGCAGTTCTGAGAACTGGATTTCAGTTGAAATCCACTGGCAAACAGGGTGCAGGATTTGTGAGCTGGGGGCTAACAGTCCAAACTGAAAATCCTCCCGGCTTTGCAGAAAAGGATGTGCAAAGGTGCTGATAAACTGCCAGTCTTGAGCAGGACTGTTACAGAATTGATTACCTATTAGTATACAGATGCAGTGAAGGTGATTAGCACTGAAGATGATTTTTTGCAGCTGTTAATTTCTGGAATTGCTTCAGACTTTTCATTCATAACAAAATGTGAAACCTGAACATACCCTCACGCTTGGAAGTTGAGTGTGAGCCCTGCACTGTCATCTCGTGTGACTCCATTGTGTCCTCTCGTTTCCTTTACAGAGTTTCTGGTCATGAAGAGGAAGAGAGGCAGGCCTAAGGGGTCCACAAAGAAGCCCAGTGCCGAAGAGGAGCTGGCGGAAAATGTCGTGAGTCCAACTGAGGACAGTCCTCCGGCTGCAGAGGAAGGGAGCAGCCCGGCTCCAAGCAGCTTGGAGTGTAGCAAGTGCTGTCGGAAGTTTTCCAACACACGCCAGCTACGGAAGCACATCTGCATCATCGTGCTGAATTTGGGTGAGGAGGAAGGAGAAGCAGGTATATGCTGCCAAGGGACTGAGCATATCACTTTCTTATTGAGAGGTGTAGCTACTAATATCGGTTTTTTACTGGTTTGGTTATTACTCGGAAATAGCACATATTTATACAGGTCTCCTCCATCTGTAGAAGTGCTTATTTCCCTAGTGATTGTTGTCACTGTGAGTCATCTTTGAAATGAACGTGTCATCTGGTAGTCGATGCCCAGGGTGTGCAGGTCAGGGGGATACGTTAGTAGATACTTTGGGGGTTGCGGAGATGGTAAAACACTGTTTCTACCCTTGCTGAGCTTGTGTTCTGGGAGAGATCAGGTTTTCAAATGCAGAATGTTGAAGGATAGTAAATTGTTAGTGGAGAAGGCATTATGATGGGAAGTCAGGAGAGAGCCTGGTGTCACAGTTTGGGTGGAATTTGGACATCTTAGGCCTCCCTCCTTTAATCCAAATGCCACCCAGACTGTCCCTACCATGAGGGACCGTGATTGACCAAATAGTGGCTGAGAACTAAAATATTGGGTGCTTCCTCCAGATAAGCCTCAGCTCTGAATCACCTTCTAAAGGAGGCTGAAAGGGGGGTGAACATGAGCTGGGAATGAAGTCGCCATGCCGCAGCATGTCTGTAGGAGGAATGAAACAGCAAGGCCGCACTGGAGAGGCGAGGGCCTCGGGTGTGGGTTCTGCTGCTGTTATTTGGTCCTTGTACCACGTTTGAAGTCTTCAGATTATACCCCGCATTTAAGGAGTTCTTTCTGTTTTGTACTGTGCTAAGCAGGTTATGTAGGAGGCAGTTCTGGTTAAGAACAGACTCTGGAATATGGCTATCTGGGTTTGAATCCCAGCGCTTCCTAACTTTATTCTGCCTCAATTTCCTCATCTGTAGAATGGAAATAAAAGCAGAACCATCTCATATGGTTGCTTTGAGGATTGAATGAGACAGGACTTAAGTTCTTAGGATAGTACCTGCCATATCAAAAGCAACCAGTACATGTTAGCTCTTACTGTTATTTGTTCGTAGCCATGTGGATGCAGTACTATTGTCATCCTTCCTATTTTACAGACAAGGGCATTTAGACTCTGAGAGATTAAGTAATTTGTCCAGGGTCCTTTAGTTTGTAAGGAGACCTGGCCTTTCAACCCAGTCTGTCTTGCTTTGAACCCCTGTCTTTAAATTCTTTAGTATAAATGCCTCTCTACAATGAATAAGACTTTTGGTTTGTAAAACCCTATCACCAGATTAGGTGAATTATTGAGTAACTCATCAACTAATATTTATGAAACATCTAGGTTGGTAGCCAGGGCTCATTGTCAGCATCTGTGCAAGGTAAAGAAAATACAGGATGTTGTTCCTTCCCTTAAAGAGCTCACAGGGTGCTATGTGTAATCTTGCTCACTGCATGGGCTAATACAAATAATGCATGAGGATCCAAGCAAGGCAGTGGGGTGGCGGCTGTCCCAAGATGGAGCGTGAGTAATTGCCATGTGAGAGGTGTAGGCAGGGAGTGCTGGGATTTCAGAGGAATCAGCATGTTGTTTCAGAACCTGAAGTCCTTTTGGCAAATAAAGATGATTTTAGAAATGAGATGGTTGAGGGAGGAAGGATTAGGACATACCTCCCCTGAACCCCAAGCTCTGATTTCCAGTGGAGTTGTTAATCACTGGATTTGGGTTATGGGGTCTCTCCCCACCTTCTCTTGCACGTGCTTGCGCTCTCTCCCTGTCTCTTTCTCTCTCTGTGTGTCTCGCACACCCCCTGCTCTCTTTTTCTGGCACAGTTAGTAACAGTGTTGCATTTTAATCAGAGGCACCAGCTCTAGCCATCAAGTGAGCTCTGCTGTTTGTAGTTTCTGCCTGAGTTCTGAGAATCCAGCCCTCTCAGATCGTTTGGTGCTATCTTCTTAAGGAGCGCTCTCGTTTGTGCCCTCACAGGGTTTGTTTTTCCTATCAGGTTCCTTTTTGAGATGCTCCTGGACCTTGTGCACAGTTATGGCTAGAAATCAGGCATTTCACCCTTTTGCAACACCAAACATTCCTGCTTCCTCTTTCTCCAGACCTCAGGCTTAAATCTGACTTTGAGGCTCACGATCAAAAGCACAGACTAAGAAGGTCAGTCGGGTTTGAGGCTGATTCCGAGTCTACGCTGCCCTCAGGGCCATCTCTCTGAAACGGCCTCTCAGCCTCTCCCCTTTGTGGTAGAGCAGAGCCTTCCCTGCATGTGCAAGGCCAGTTTTTTGGCGGTTATTACTTTAATAAATATTCCTGTATGGCTATGTATGTGTACACGCATGTATTTGTGTGTGTATGTATACCTCTTTGTAGACCTTTGTTCTTATTTTTGTAGGAGAAATTCCTAGAAGCAGACTGTTGCATCAGAAAGTATATTGCCGCATTTTTTTTGCCAGAAAGTTCACACCAACTTAGATTCCAAATGTGTCTGAGAGTGCCTCTGGGATACTATCACTTCTGTTTGTTTTTGTTTTTAATACCTATAATGATGTAGAAAATAGTCAGATGAAAGTGAAAATAATCCAAAATTTCACTACCCAGGCTGTTGGGTAGTGAATGCTGTTGGGTAATGACTGTTACAGTGTCTGAAAAAAAGAAGGCCTCCTCTATTCTGTGTATATCCACATGCATTTTTCAAAAATGGGATCATACATAATATTCTGTGATCTTTTTTCACACACTAATGTGCAAGATAAATTTTTCATGACGATATTTTTTGTTTAACAAGCTTGTTTTCTAGCAGTATTTGTGTTACAGATACTGTTCTCAGTGTTTTACAACCAATAGATCTTTTAATTCTCATAGTAACTTAAAGGGGTATGTATGTACTATTCCCATTTTATAGAGTAGAAACTGAGGCACAGCAGACACTGAGGTTCAGCAGTTGGCTTAGATCACCCAGCCCGTAAGAGATGGCGTTGGTGGTGAACCAGGCAGGCTGATGCCAGGCTGTGTGCTTTTGACTGCTTTGCTATGTGTCTTGATCCAAAACAATAAGTAAATGTCAATTGTTTTTAAAGGCTGGACAGCATTTCATCATATGCGTGGACCATAAATTTTACTTCATAAATCTCCAACTGATGGACATTTAGGATTGTTTTAAATTTTTCTCCCTGATTGAAAAACACTACTCAGGTGAATAGTCCTGAGTATGCATATTTTATTTTATTATTTTTTTTTTGCACTTGTACCATTATCTTAAGCAAATGCCTGGTAATGTAATTGCTGCGTTAATAGGGCACATTTTACATTTTGACACATTTACATATTGTCAAACCACTCTGCAGAAAGCACATGTCAATTATTTTTCGTCATGGGCTATGTCCTCATCTCACCTACATCCTCTTTATCTTTGGTTGTGTCAGTCTCTGTCCTTGCCAACCTCTAATGTGAATGATTTTAACTGTTGTAATTTGTACCTCTTTGATGACTAGTAGACTATCTCTGTACATAGTTATTAGCTATTTGTGTTTTGTGTGTGATTGGGGGTATCCCTTGTTTCATGCTCTTACATGTTTGGATTATCATATGCTGAAAATATTTCCTGCAGTTTGTCATTTGTCTATTAATTTCCTTTCTATTATAGCATTGCTTTTTTTTTTGCTTTTGCATTTTGCTAGAGTTTTAAATTTCTATGTTGTTACTACTGTCAAATGTTTCTCTTAAATTTCTTGCTTTTTTTAAAAAAAAATATAGCTTAGAAAACTTACCCTATAACTGCAAATTATAAAATATCCTTTTATATATTCCCCTGTCATTTGTATGGTTTTATTTTACCCATATCTTGATCCATCTGGAAATTGTGTTTTAGTATAGGTTGCGAAGTAAGACAGTTACTTAGTCGACCCTCGAGCAACGTGGGGGTTAGGGGCACTGACACCCTTCCCCTCCATGCAGCTGGAAGTCCACATACAACTTTGACTCCCCCAAACCAAACTACTAATAGCCTACTATTGACAGGAAGCCTTGCTGATAACATAAACAGTCGATTAACATGTATTTTGTACATTATATGTATTATATACTGTATTCTTATAATAAATGAAGATAGGGAAAATAAAATATTAAGAAAATCATAAAGAAGAGAAAATACATTTACTGTTAATTAAGTGGAAGTGGATCATGATAAAGGTCTTTATCCTCATCTTCTCATTGAGTAGGTTGAGAAAGAGGAGGGGTTGGTCTTGCTGTCTTGGGGTGGCAGAGGCAAAAGAAAATCTGTGTGTAAGTGGACTCACACAGTTAAAACCCATGTTGTTCAAGGGTCAAATGTTTATATTTGATCAGTAAATACAAGCCAAGGAATTATCTTAATAAATGCAATTTACTAGGTAAAATATTTCAAATCATAGAGTCTACAGAGAAAATAAGGGCCTGGCAGTTCAAAGT
>CAUYRT010089854.1:0-12710 GCA_963574885.1 Lepilemur ruficaudatus
GGGAGTTATATGACATGAGTCTTACTATGCATGCGAATCTCCCATGAGCCTCTCTGAAAGCTCATTTGGGAGGGTGAACTGCAGTGTAGGTTGAAGCTAATGATGTGGTAACTAGCCTTAGGTTGTCCTAGATCACCTTCCAGACCCCATTGTAAACAAGCAGCTGTCTTTGAGATCAATTAAAAAGAAAAGAGATTTTGTTTGCATTTCATTTATTTCCCCTCTGATGTTTTCTTTATGTAGACCCAAGTTGCTAGCCTACATTTTCATTCTGCCTAAAAACTTTCCAATTTCTGCAGGGCAGGTTGGCTGGCCTTTTTCTCTCCACACTTCAAATATTTCATTCCACTTTCTTCTTGCTTACATAGTTTCTCATAAGCAGTCCCTTGTAATTTTATCTTTGTTCCACTATAGGCAATGTGTTCTTCTTTGGCTTCTTTCAAATTTTTCTTTGGTTTTCTATAGATTGGATATGACATGCCTAGATGTAGATTTTATTTTTTTTTGGTATTTATTTTTGGTGTTCTCAGCTTCCTGGATCTGTGGGTGGATGTCATTAATTTTGGAAAATTATTGACCATTCTATTTCTCCATTTTTCTCTCTTTTTGATATTCCCATTATGACATGTGACGCCTTTTGAAATTGTCTTGCAGTTCTTGGATGTTCTCTTTTTCCATTCTTTGTTTTTTTAATATTTCAGTGTGGGAGGTTTATATACCTTCAAACTGGCTGCTTCCTCCACCGTGTCTGGTCTGGTGATGACCCCATCAAAGACATTCTTCATTTCTGTTACAGAAATTTCTATTAGAGTGTTTATTATTTTCTTTTGCTATTAGAATTTCCCTCTCTGCTTTGTCTTGCTTATTTTCTACTTTTTCCATTAGAGCCCTTAAAATATTAATGATTGTTATTTTAAATGTCCTCTCTGCTAATTCCAACATGGCTGTCATATCTGAGTCTCATTCTGACACTTGCTTGGGTCTTCAGATTATTTTTTTCATGCCTTTTGGCATGCTTTGTGGTTTTTTGTTGAAAGATGAACATATTGGAGAAGAGGATTGAGGTAAATAGGTCTTTAATGTGAGGATTTGTTAAATCAGTATGGGAGTGGGCAGTATTTAATGCTTGCCCTAGCTATATGTGCTAGAAGCTCCAAATTCTTCTGTACTTTTTGGAAACTTCCTTCTTGACTTTGGACTTCCCTTAATAGTGCTCTTCAGAGAGAGTCTGTATCTTATATCTCTTTTTATTACAATCCACTATCTTTCTTACTGCAGGTTTATTAGTGTGGTGATTAGGTGTTTGGTAGGGGGAGGGTTCTCTAACCATCTGATTGAATCTCAGTCTTTCTTGTTTAGATCTACCTTTTTTATTGATACATAATATGCATACATATTTATGGGGTACATATATTTTGTTACATCCATCACCTGGAGTATTTATCATTTGTCTTAGGAACATTTCAAGTCCTCTCTTCTAGCTGTTTTGAAATATACAGTACATTGTTGTGAACTATAGTCACCCTGCTCTGCCATCTAACATTAGAATTTTTCGGCCGGGCGCGGTGGCTCACGCCTGTAATCCTAGCACTCTGGGAGGCCGAGGCAGGAGGATCACTCAAAGGTCAGGAGTTTGAAACCAGCCTGAGCAAGAGTGAGACCCAGTCTCTACTAAAAATAGAAAGAAATTAATTGGCCAACTAAAAATATATAGAAAAAATTAGCTCGGCATGGTGGCGCATGCCTGTAGTCCCAGCTACTCAGGAGGCTGAGGCAGGAGGATCGCTTGAGCCCAGGAGTTTGAGGTTGCTGTGAGCTAGGCTGACACCATGGCACTCTAGCCCCGGTAACAGAGTGAGACTCTGTCTCAAAAAAAAAAAAAAAAATTTGTATCTAACTGTATGTATGTACACATTAACCAACTCTATCCCCCCACCACAACCCACAGACCAGTCCCAGCCTCTGATATCTATCATTCTACTCTCTACCTCTGTGAGAGCAACTTGCTTAGCTCCCACATATGAGTGAGAACATGTGATATTTGTCTTAGTGGGCCTGGATTATTTAACATCCTCTGATTCTATCCATGTTGCTGCAAATGACATGATGTCATTCTTTTTTATGACAGAACATTATTACATTGTGTATATACACCACATTTTCTTTATCCATTCATGTGTTCATGATTACCTAGGTTGATACCATATCACAACTATTGTGAACAGTGCTACAGTAAACTTGGGGTGGGCAGTGTGCAGCTATCCATTTGATACACTATTTCTTTTCCTTTGGATAAATACCCAGTAGTGGGATTGCTGGATCATTTGGTAGTTCAATTTTAGTTTTTTGAAAAATATCCATACTGTTTTTCATAGTGGCTGTACTAATTTACATTCCCACCAAGAGCATATAAGAATTCCCTTTTCTCCACATCCTTGCCAGCATCTGTTATTTTTTGTCTTTTTAATAATAGACATTCTAAGTGATGTGCATTTCCCTGATGATTAGTGATGTTAAGCATTTCTTTCATACACGTGTTGACTATATGTCCTCTTTTGAGAAATGTCTATTCATGTTCATTGTCCGTTTTTTAATAAAATTTTTTTTTGCCATTGTTTGATTTCCTTGTATATTTTGGCTATTCGTCTTTTGTTGGATGAATAATTTGCAAATATTTTCTCCCATTAAGCAGGTTGTCTCTTCATTCTGTTGATTGTTTGCTTTGCAGAAGATTTTTAGTTTAATATAGTCCCACTGGTCTGTTTTTGTTGTCTGTGCTTTTGGGGTCTTAGCCATAAAATCTTTGCCTAGACCCATGTCCTGAAATGTTTTTCCTATATTTTCTTCTAGTATTTCTATAGTTTCATGTCTTCTATTTAAATCTTTACTCCATCTTGAGTTTTTATATATGGTGTGAGATAGGGGTCCACTTTTATTCTTCTGCATTTGGATAGCCAATGTTCTCAGCACCACTTATTGAAGGTGTCCTTTCCCCAGTTTATGTTCTTGTTGACTGTCAAAATCAGTTGACTGTAAATATATCTATTTCTGAGTTCTCTATTCTGTTCCATTGGTTTGTGTCTGTTTTTATACCAATAGTATGCTGATTTGGTTAATATTGCCTTGTAATATATTAATATTTTGAAGTCAGGTAGTATGATGCCTCCATCTTTCTTCTTTTTGCTCAGGATTTCTTTGGTTATTTGGGCTTTTTTGTTGTTGTTCCATGCAGATTTTAGAATTATTTTTTCTGTTTCTGTGAAAAATTACATTGATATTTTCATAGGAATTGCATTGAAACTGTAGATTGCTTTGGGTTGTAGGATTACTTTAGTAATATTAGTTCTTCTGATCCATGAGCATGGGATGGCTTTCCATTTGTTTGTATCCTCTTGAGTTTCTTTCATCCGTGTTTCATAGTTATCCTTGTAGAGGTCTTTCACTTCTTTGGTTAAATTTATTTTTAGGTTTGTTTATGGTTTTGTAGCTATTGTAAATAGGATTACCTTCTTGATTTCTTTCTCAGCCAGTTTATTATTTATGTATAGAAATGCTATTGATTATGATATGTTGATTAGTACCCTGCAATTTTGTTGAATTTGTTTATGAAATCTTAGAAAGTTTTGATGACATCTTTTATGTTTTTCTAAACATAAGTTCATGTTATTTGCAAAGAGGGACAGATTGACTTCCTTTTTCTAATGTGGATGCCTTTTATTTATTTCTCTTGCCTGATTGCTCTGGCTAGGACTTCCAGTACTATGTTGAATAAGAGTAGTAAAAAAGGGCATCCTTGTCTTGTTCCAATACTTAGAGGAAATAGAGGAAAAGTTTTCAGCATTTCCCCATTCAATATGATGTTAGCTTTGAGTTTGTCATACATGGCCTTATTACATTGAGATATGTTCCTTCTATGCCTAGTTTGTTGAGAGTTTTTATCATGAGGAGATGTTGGATTGAATCATGCTTTTTCTGCCTCTTAATATTAAGATAATCATATGGTTTTTGTCTTTTATCCTGTTGATGTGATGTATCATGTTTATTGATTTGTGTATGTTGAACCATCCTTGCATTCCTGGTATAAATCCCACCTGATCATGGTGTATTGTCTTTCTGATGTATTATTGAATTCCGTTTGCTAGTATTTTGTTGAGGATTTTTGTATCTATGTTCATCAGGCATGTTGGCCTGTAGTTTTATTTTTTTAGAAAGCTTGTCTGGTTTTGGTATCAGGATAATGCTGGCTTCATAGAATGAATTAAAGAGGATTCCCTCCTTTTCAATTTTTTGGAATAGTTTGAGGAGAATTGGTGTTAGTTCTTTCTAAGTTTTGTGGAATTCAAAAGTGAAGCCATCTGATCCTGTACTTTATTGGGAGTCTTTTTATTACTGATTCAATCTTATTATTGGTCTGTTCAGATTTTCTATTTCTTTCTGATTCACTATTAGTGGGTTGTATGTGTCTAGGAATGTATCCATTTCCTCTAGGTTTTATAGTTTGTTAGAGTGTATAATTATTCACAATAGTCCCTGATGATCTTTTGTATTTCTGTAGTATCAGTTGTAATGTCTCCTTTTTCATTTCTGATTTTATTTATATGAATCTTTTCTCCTTGTTGGTTAATCTAGCTAGAGGTTTAACAATTCTGTTTATCTTTTCAAAAAACTAACTTTTTGGCCAGGCAGGGTGGCTCATGCCTATAATCCTACCTAGCACTTTGGGAGGCTGAGGCAGGAGAATCACTTGAGGCCAGGAGTTCAAAACCAGCCTGAGAAAGAGTGAGACCTCATCTCTACAAAAAATAGAAAAATTAGCCAGGCATGGTGGCATGCCAAGCTATTTGGGAGGCTGAGGCAGGAGGATGAGCCCAGGAGTTAGAGGTTGCAGTGAGCTATGATGATACCAGTGCATTCTATCTTGGGAGAACAGAGCAAGACCCAGTTTCAAAAAACAAACAAACAAACAAAAAACCTTTTTGTTCATTGATCCTTTGAATTGTTTTTTTAGTCTCTGTTTAGTTCTGCTCTAATTTTTATTATTTCTTCTACTAATTTTGCATTTGGTTTGTTCTTTTCTCATTCACTAAGGTGTATTTTTTTTTTTTTTTTTGAGACAGAGTCTCACTCTGTTGCTTGGGCTAGAGTGCTGTGGCATCAGCCTAGCTCATAGCAACCTCCTGGGCTCAAGAAATCCTTCCTTCTCAGCCTCCCGAGTAGCTGGGACTACAGGCACGCACCACCATGCCTGGCTAATTTTTTCTATATATATTTTTGGTTGTCCAGCTAATTTCTTTCTATTTTTTTTAGTAGAGATGGGATCTTGCTCTTGCTCAGGCTGGTCTTGAACTCCTGAGCTCAAACAATCCTCCTGCATCAGCTGCCCAGAGTGCTAGGATTATAGGCGTGAGTCACCATGTCAGGCCCACTGAGGTGTATTGTTGATTGTTTGAGATCTTTTTATTTTTTGTTGGAGGTGTTTATTGCTATAAACATCCTTCTTAGCACTGCTTTTGCTATATAGCGTAGGCTTTGGTATGTTGTGTTTCAATTTTCATTTGTTTCAAGAAATTTTTTTATTTTCTCTTCATTTCTTCCTTGACCCACTAGTCATTCAGGAGCATGTTGTTTAATTTCCATGTATTTGTAATTTCCAAAGTTCTTTTGTTATTGATTTCCAGTTCTATTCCCTTGTGACCTGAGAAGATACTTGATACGATTTCAATTTTTAAAAATTTGTTGAGACTTGTTTTTTTGTCCTAATATATGGTTTATTTACCCCTTTTCATTTTTGGTTTCTATATTAATATGTCCAGCAAAGTCATCCTTCATAAATGAAGGCAAAATAAAGTCTTTCCAAGACAAGCAAAAGCTGAGGGAATTCTGGCCCTGCAAGAAATGCTTAAGGGAGTCCTACACTTGGAAGTGAAAGGACATTATCTACCATTATGAAAACACATTCAGCCAGTCTCTATCTTTTAAGTGGAAAGTTTAATCTGTTTACATTCAAGGTTATTATTGATATGTGAGGGCATATTCCTGTAAGGTTTCTGCTGAGAAATCTACTGTTAATCTGATGGGGCTTCCCTTATAAGTGACTAGACACTTTTCTCTTGCTGTTTTTAGAATTCTCTCTGTGTTGGACATTTGACAGTTTTACTATAATGTGCCATGGAGAAGACCTCTTTGAATTCTATCTATTTGAGGATTTCTGAGCTTCCTGTTTATGGAAGTCTAATTCTCTTGCTAGACTTGGGAAGTTTTCAGCTATTATTTCATTAAATGGGTTTTCTAACCCTTCCTTTTTCTCTTTGCCTTCTGAGGCTCCAAAAATTCGAATATTTGATTGCCTTATGGTGTCCCATATGTCATGTAGGCTTTGTTCATTCTCCATTATTCTTTTTTTCTTTATTTTTATCTGCCTGGGTTATTTCAAGAGACCTGTCTTCAAGTTCTGAAATTCTTTCTTCTGTTTTATGTTTCTTCTGCTAGTCAGTTGTTGAAGCTTCCAAATATATATTTTTATTTCATTCAATGCTTTTTTAGGTTTCACAATTTCTGTTTGGTTCTTTTTTATATTTATCTCTTTGGTAATTTTCCCATTCATGTCTTGAATTGTTTTTTTGATTTCTTTGTATTCTTTTTCTGAGTTTTCATTTTATCTCACTGAGCTTATTTAATATCATTATTTTGAATTCTTTGAGATTTCCTAAGTTTCTTTTCCTTTGGAATCTGGCTGGAGAATTAATTGTGTTCCTTGGGAGGTGTCATATTTTCTTGCTTTTTGCTATTTCCTGTGTCTTTATGTTGTTGTCTGCACATCTGGTATAACAGTTGCTTCTTCTAATTTTTTCAGTTTCCTTTCATAGGGAGGACATTTTCCTGAGTATAAATCTGTGACGCTGGTTGGGTGGGGCACTTTGGCTTTGATTCACAGTGCATACAAGAGTGTAGTCTCCATATGATTTCTTTGGCTATAAACAGTATCAGTAATATCTGTGATTTCTTTAGTAGCTTAGGGTATGGTGGTTAGTGGAGGATGTGGTAAAGTTTTGCTGGAGATAGGGTGAGCCAGTTGTCAGTCCCCAGAGGTAGCACCAGCAGCCTTAGTGTGACTGTCTTTGGGCCTCAGGGTAGCACATGCTGGCCCCAGTGTTAGTAGGTCCAGGTGGACTGATCCTTGAGCCTCCAGGTGTTTTGCCTGTGTGCTGGCAGTAGTAGTGGTGGGCCAGACAAGTGGGTGGGTCTTCTGGCCCCTGGGCAGTGGGCATGGTGTGGGTAAGGGCAGTAGCAGTGTTGGGGCAATCCTCTGGCTCCCAAGCGGTCCATGCCGGTGTTGGCAGTGGCTGCATCAGGCTGGGTGGGCTAGTGCCCAGGCCCACAGGTGACATGTGCAAGTGGGTGCCAGATGTGAAGGTAGTGCCAGATTGGGTGGGTTTGTCCTCAGGTCCCTGGGAAGAGTGCTCCAGTGCCAACAGTGGTGGATGGGGCAGGGCAATCCACAGGCCCCCAGACAGTGTGCTCAGGCACTTAAGCGGGTAGAGCTAGGCCAAGCAGGCGTGTCCTCGGGCCCCTCAGTGGTGCATGTGGATGCTGGCTGTGGTAGGAAGGGGCAGGGTGATCACCAATCCCCTGGCGGAATACTTGGGTGGGGGCAGCAGTGACTGTGTTGTGCCTCTGCCCCTGGGGAAGGTGGGATTTCTTTCAGTGGCAGCTGTTATAACCAGGTGGCTGAGGAGCCCATGCTTCAGCCCCAGGTGCTGGCTATATAAACAGGGTAACCTTTCCTTAGAGCACTTTTAAATTCATAGGGGCCTTGTTCCTGAGAGCAGTGGGGTTGGTGCCAGTGCCAGCCTGCAGCAGTGCCCTGCTGCATGTGGGGGATGTCACTGGGATTCTAGTGATGTGGAGATGCAGGGGCTGCTAAGCCCTTGGGCAGGATGCAGTCTAGGCTCTCAAAATGGCTGCTTCCTGTCGCTGCTTAGGACTTGGGGCAGGGGTATGGACTCTGATGTGAGCTCCCTCACTGGAGCAACACCATTGCACAGTCTCCTGGCAGCTCCCTGGGTTAGTCTCAGGGCCCACATGGGTGAAGGGACTCTCCTGTGGAGAAACTGCAGAGGTCTGGGAATGTAGACCATGGGGGTCACTCACTCACCCTTTCCCGCACTGGGGAGCCTCTTCAAGACCTCAGCTGACCCCGGCTGAGCAGGTGGCCCTCTCCTTCCTTGCTTTAGATGTTTCCTGTCAGGCCTCTGTTGAATTCCAGTGTTCTCCCTCAGGTGATCTATTCAAAGTGTGATTATCTTCTACTCACTATCTTGGTTCTACTTTGCTGATGGCAAGTACCAGGTACCTCTGGTTAACCATCTCGAAGCCACATTGTGAATCTCAGCCTGTTGTTGGGCGGGTTTCTCCAGGCTCAAACTTCACAAGTGTGGTATTAAACCCACCCCTTGCCCATCCCTGACTCTTCTCCCTGACTGTAGCATCCCCAGTCTATTTCGCTGAAGCTTTGACCCCTGTTGCCTACTTTTTTTCTCCCTACATCAGATGTGACAGCTAGAAGGGGCCGGGGCAGGAGGAGCAGCCTCCACGGTCCGTCAGTTAGTTACCACGTCGGTGTTCCTCTCAGTTTGTGGCCCTGCTGGTTTCTGCTCCATGTGAGCAGATCTTGGCCGTGACTCTGGATGCACCTGTGTCTCTAGATCGGGGCATGGTTTTTGGACCTATGACCTCAGTTCTGTGATGGGTCCAAGAAAGGTTGTTTTTCAACTCGTCTAGCTTTTCCTTATTGTGAGGATGGTAGTGATGACTCCCAAGCTCTTTATATGTAGAAGCTGAACCAGAAGACCTTGATGACATAGTTTTCATGGTCAAATAAATGTGGGAGACAATAAATGAGCAGTTTTCTGTAGAGTGTCTCTAATGACTGGATGCACAAGTTTATGTCCTAACAGTTGAAGAACTAAAAACATCTATCAGTCTGCTTTAATGACTCCCAACTCTCAAAACAGATGTCTAGAAGAATACGAGAAAAATTAACATTGGAGTGGAGAATGGAGGAGATTCATTCGGGTATCGTCTAACTAGCATGCATTTGGAACTTCGAGGCCATTCTCTAGGTTTCTTAACGGTGAGACTTGTCAGAGCCTTTAATGAGCTAATGTGCATTGTGAACAGCTACTAACTTACACAAGGCAGCTGGGGATATACTGCTCTATGAAAAAGGTACATCCCAGAAATAATTTCATCAGGGAAAAATTAGTATCTCTCAAAAGACTTAGTTAAAAATGGAACCCCAAAACACCTTATAACTCTGCTGGGTGCCATGAATACGTGCTGAAGTGTAGCAACATTTGTCGAAAAAGGTGAGTTCCATCCTCTGAGTGAGCTTCCTGTGTGGTGGGGTTCAGGCCTCTCAGCACCGCCCACAGCCGGATGTCCGGGGCTGCCTCTGGCAATGTCGATTCTATCTTTACTTCAGAATAGGTCAGAGTGTTTTGAGGACATTTGAATCTCCAGGTGTCAGTTCTGTCCTTTCCCTTCAGATTGTCAAAAGGCAGAAATGGATCTGCCTTTTAATTGGTGTGGAGTATCTGTGGCACAGAGTTAAAATAGAAGTCCACATGCTGAGCTACTGCATTTTCATCAGAAGCCCAGTTGTAACTTTTGCTACCTAAATAGAATTTTACGAAGCAAAGCCTCCGTCACCTAAGTCAATTCCCCTAAGATATTCTGTACCGCCTCCCACCCCATAGGCCAGATTGTCAACTGTGGCTCTTTTGAAACTCAATGAATAACAATGCATTTTTTAAGTTTAAAAAAAACAGAACAAAACTAAAAAAACAAACAAAAAAAAACCTCATTGAAGACCATTATAAGAAATTATTTGCTCCTTGTGTTTACTATATACTATATTATATCACAAAGGCAGAGATCTTTCTTAGCCATAGTGTTAAGGAAAATTGAATTTCTTCTCTGCAACCAATTGTTTTCTGTTTCACGGCCATTCAATTTTATACTGATTGTGTTTTTTGGTGTTTGGAAAGCTGAGTCTAATTTATTGTCCTTCCTTGACAACTGTACAGAATTTTAGGGTATGCATTTGTACCGTTGGTTTTTATCTTTTTTTTTTCTATTTTTTCTTTTGCCCCAATTCTTTCTTTCTTTGTCTTTTAATTCTTTTTCTTTTTTAATTCTTTCTGTTAGTTTTTGTTTAATAAAAGCTTTTGTGGAAATAACGTCAGGTCAACTCTAGACTGTTGTATAATTCCTTCCTCAGAAGCTCTCAAGGATTTTGATGATCAGATATCCACTCTCACTGGGCCTCTGGGGATTGTCACTGCATGGGTAATAGCGTCTCTTGTGATAATGGGTGGGAATGTGGCACTGCCTCCTGGCTCTGTGGTAGCCAGTACACCAGGCTTTTTATGCAATGTTGATTGATAGTGAGAAGTGTAATAGAACATTATTTTGTGGTTTGTGGTTTTACTGTCAATGTGGCAAATTTAAAATCTGGTTAGGGGCTTAAAAAAAAAAAGAAAAAAAAAAAACCCTTTGAGATCACATGATGGAGCCCTAAGGATTGCCCAACTCCCAGCATGACACTTGTACCAGCAGCCTCTGGTGTCCTCTTGTGGTTAACTTTGTAGAGCACTTGTAAATACAGCACTTCATGGGGTTTTGTGGTTGTGGATGGTTCTGCTTTTTTTCTTTTGGAGGGTGGAGGGGTCAAAATCTTTGATTTTTGCTTTCTTAACCCTTGCATTAGTTTGTGTCTTAAGCCCTTAGGATTTTGCAAATTATCATCAGTTGCATCCTTGGATAGTAAAGGGATAAAAATAGTCTGACAACAAGGAATGCCCAAGTTTGAGGTTGGCCACAGAACCCTGTGAATTTCAGGGCTAACCCTGCATTCTTCCAATCATTTATACATTAATCATCTCCTCCCTCTCCCTTCACCTCCCTCTATTCACTCAGTAAATGTTTTTGTGCGAACACTGGGAGCTGGTGATAAACAAAGCAGAGAAGGGTGCCCGTCCTCGTGAAAGCTCACAATCTGCGTTATTTGGAAAGGGTAGTAAAGTAAAACTCAATCAATGAGGACTCTACCAAATTCTTTGAATTTTAAGAAAAGAAATTACAAGAAATATACCAGATATATGGAATTATTTCTTTCTTAAAAACAAGATTTCTCCTAGGAATGCCCTGGGCTTACTCTTGAAATTTGACAGTCGTGTATATATCTTTAGTATTGGACAAAAAAATCTGTGTTCAGACATTGGAATATCTTCTAGTCATCAAGGAAATAATTAGATTCTTTCACTCTGCTCTGTTTCCAAAAGCAGAAAATAGATATTTTAGAAAGACCTTTCTGTTTAAGAAAGGTTTGCTGAATAAGCCCTAAACTGGAAATTTTGATCAACTAGAATATCCCATTAATCCAATTTTTAATAGAAATTTTCTGAAAGAGCTTGAGAGAAAACATACTGATTAAGCCCAGATGAGGAGGGAGAATCTGTAGTGGTAAAAGTCTAATGAGTTAGTTGCTCAGTGTGTCTAGTTCCCCTATTAGATTGTCTGATTACGCCTTGTTTCCCTGCCATGCCTCACATGATGCTCAGGGCATGTTCTCAAATTTGTTGAATGACTTTTCTTTAGGAGAGTCTTGAGAACCATCCATAGGATTCCTGCTTCTGCTCCAGACTGCAGAAAAACCTGCCCCAAAAGGACATGTTAATATCCTGGAAGTTGCATTCTACATTTGTCTAATGTCCATAAAACCCAGCCTTAGACACATAAATGTAAGAATTTCCACACTGAGACCCAGGGCCCGGCCATCCCATAGTCTAACAGCACAGCCCCCAGGGAGAGCATGGAGGTGATCCCTGGCATAGACCTAAAGCTACTGTTCAGCTTCTCTTCGCTGTCCACGGGTGCCACTCTTCCCCACGTATTAGTTCATTTTTTCAATCTTTTAGTTTCCTTCCTACTAGAACTCTCTTCGAGTTTTATTTTCTCTTGATACGTAAATCAATAACTCATGTGTATGGGTCATTCTGACTAAGATTAGCAAAGACTATCTAAAATACCATCTCCATAGACTGATGGCAAATTCCTTTCGGGCAACTTCATGACTATCAAGGCTTCCTGTATATTGGGAAATTTTAGACTAAGAAAATGAGGTTGCCAGAGATTTCTTTCCAATGGTCTTGGACTCCAAGTAGAGGTGGGCCCTTATGATTAGAAATAAGCCTGTAGCAAGAAAAATAGTTTATTTGTCAAAAAACTTAGCATTAAAGCAAAGTCCAAACTCCATAACTCCATACCTGTTCCTAAATACCTACTTTCTTTCTTTGTTTTTTTCTTTTCCTTTCTTTCTTTCTTTCTTTTTTTTTTTTTTTTTTTTTTATGAGACACAGGGTCTCTGGACTAGAGTGAAGTGCTCACTGCAACCTCCAATTCCTGGGCTCAAGTGAACCTCCTGGCGCAGTCTCTCAAGTAGCTGTGACTACAGGTATGAACCACCACACCAAGTTGATTTTTTAAATTTTTTGTAAAGATGGAGTCTCACTGTGTTGCTCAGGCTTCTTTTTCCTTCCTTCCTTCCTTCCTTCCTTCCTTCCTTCCTTCCTTCCTTCCTTCCTTCCTTCCTTCCTTCCTTCCCTACCTTCCTTACTTCCTTCCTTCCTTCCTACCTTCCTTACTTC
>CAUYRT010089856.1:0-58832 GCA_963574885.1 Lepilemur ruficaudatus
TCCCAGCTACTCGGGAGGCTGAGGCAGAAGGATTGCTTGAGCCCAGGAGTTTGAGGTTGCTGTGAGCTAGGCTGATGCCACGGCACTCACTCTAGCCCGGGCAAGGGAGGGAGACTCTGTCTCAAAAAAAAAAAAAAAAAAGTTGAGTTTAAAAAACTACATGTATAATATGCATTTAAGTCTTTACAGAAACTAACCCATATGAAATCCTTGTGATACCAGAAAAATATCCCAGTTAAAAAGCCAAAGAATTTGAGATAGTGTTAAGTGTTTAGAAATTTTAACCAAGGTATTAAGTTTAGTACCTAGTTTATAGACTGCACAATTCCTTGTAAAGGGAGGAGGGTTTCTAATACATAGATGTTCAATTTGATTTTATATTCCAAGTTCGCTTTTTATCATAATCTCTCCCTTTTGTCCTTAATTCAGATCTAGCTTTTGCCCATTTTAATACACTAACAAGACCTGCCCTCCAAAATAGCAGAACTGGACTATTTACAGAAGCCCGTTAGCTGCCTGCAAGTTGTGCCACTAAGACACTGTTTTTGCATTGGTTGCTTTGGATTCACTGGGTGTAGAGGAGGGAATGTGGTTGGTGTTGGAAGTAAATTTAGTGGCCCCTTCTCTAAATCCTCTGAGGGTGGATAACAAAAGTAGGATGAGTTTTCAGGGTTGGGGTCCTGCTTTCATCTTCATCAACTTAAGAAACAAACACGTATCCACATATCCATTAGCATGTAAAGCTGCTAGAATCTAATCTTTGTTCCAGGAGTGGATTCTGATAAATCTCCATTTCAGCAGAAAATTAGTTATAAATAACTATGAAAAGCAACTTTTTCTTTTGAGACAGGGTCTAACTTTGCTGTCCAGCCTGGAATGCAATGGTCTGATCATGGCTCATTGCAGCATCCAACTCCTAGGCTCAGTTCATCCTCCTGCCTCAGCCTCCTGAGTAGCTGGGACTTCCAGCTAAATTTTATTATTATTTTTGGTAGAGACAGCGTCTTGCCATGTTGCCCAGGGGTCTCAAACTCCTGACCTCCCAAAGTGCTGGGATTACAGGCATGAGTTACCAGCCCCAGCCGAAAAACAATTTTTCACTCTGTCGCCCGGGCTATAGTGCAGTGGAGTCATTGTAGCTCACTGCAACCTCAAACTCCTGGGCTCAAGGAATCCTCCTGCCTCAGCCTCCCCGGTAGTTGGGAGTACTGGCCTATGCCACCATGCCCTGATAATTTTGCTATTTTTGTAGAGACAGGTTCTTGCTCTTGCTCAGGCTGGTCTCGAACTCCTGACCTCAAGGAATCCTCCCACCTCGGCCTTCCAGAGGAATGAGCCAGCACGCCTGGCTGGAAACTTTTAAAAGGGCCCCAATGATTCCCACCTCTTGGTATTCATGTAATGCCCTTGCCTTTGAATTTGGGCTAGGCTTTGCAATCCTTCTGCCTCAGCCTCCCAAGTGGCTGGGCCTACAGGCATGCACCACCATGCCCGGCTAATTTTTTCTATATATTTTTAGTTGGCCAATTAATTTCTTTCTATTTTATAGTAGAGACGGGGTCTCGCTCTTGCTCAGGCTGGTTTCGAACTCCTGACCTTGAGCAATCCTCCCACCTCGGCCTCCCAGAGTGCTAGGATTACAGGCGTGAGCCACTGCGCCCGGCCTCATTACAGTTTTGGTCAGCATTTTCCTTCTATACACCTGCAAGAGTACAGTGCACCCAGGTAGTTTCTTTACCAAGCAACTATAAATGGAAAGAGACCAGAAAAAACACCTGCTCCTCAGGATCATTCATTGCAGACAGTCAACAAAACTTTCTGTGTACCATCCTACAGGCAGGGACAGCCTGAAGGCTGATAAAGATAAAGCCTATCTTTATCTTGGCTTTTGCTGTGATGAAATATTGAGTTCCCCTCTAGAACCTGGCAGAAAATTCAGTATTTAGTAGCCAGCCCTCCATATCTGCAGGTTTTACATCCACAGATTCAACCAACCACAAATGAAAATACTTAGGAAAAAAATTGCAATAAAAACACAAATAATACAGTATAGCAACTTTTATATAGCATTTACATTGTATTAGGTATTATAAGAAATCTAGAGGTGATTTAAAGTATATGGGAGGATATGCATAGGTTTTATGAAAATACTGCTACATTTTGTCTGAGAGTGGTCCTGGAACAAATCCCCCACAGATACTGAGGGATAGGTATGCCAAATCCATTTTTTTTTTTTTTTGAGAAGGTAAGAGGAGTTTATTAATTTGCCAGCAAATGAGGAGGGTGGCAGGCTCCCATCTCAAAGTACCAGTGTCCTCTAAAATTTTTGATAAGAGATGTCATCTCTTCCTGTAACAAATTATTGAACATAAGTAACAGATTTCTGAAGCTGGCAGCCAGTTTTGGTTGAGTCAGTGTGGATACTTACAAGGAAATGTGATATTTGGTTCCTGGCAGGAAAAAGTCAAATTAATCCCAAGGGTAATTAGTCTCCTATCACCCAATATTTATAAAACTTTCTGATGGCTGTCAAAGGATTCAGGTTCTGATGGCCAGCAATAAGAAAATGTGAGAAGGGAGAAGCAAAGGACCCCCTAAACCTCAACCTAAAATGACCCAACACACTTGCAGCCACCTCTCCTTCAGCAGCCGTTTTGCGGCAGCTGGCGTGTCCGTGTGTGTAAGCTGTCAGAGGCGCCTGCGAGGCAGCCCTTGCGATAGACTCGCACAGTGCTGACGCCTTACTGAGGAGAGGCCTCACGAGGGCAAAGTGATTTGCTGGTGTGAGGCGCTAAGAAGAGAACATGGGTCCCCAGTAGGTGAGCGCTCCCACACCACCCAGCCTCTGGATATATTTATTCGGTGTGGGCCACTGAAGTTCCGCGTCACCTGAAGGAGTATATACAAGGAGGTCATGTCTTAGGAGACTGTCTGGTTTTCATCCCATCATAAAAGGCTTCAAGCTTCAGGTCTGTGGTAACCAGGGACCAGGAAGCTTGGAAGGAACAAGTTCTTATCTCTGAAGAATTAGATTCCCGAATTTTCCACGTCTGAGAAATAGGCGACCTGTATGTAAGAAAAGCAAAATAACAAAAGATTACAAGATTATAAAATTTGACATTTTAAAAACCAATAGAAAAAAAAAAAACCCACAGCCCAATGTATGCTCACATTTTTACTTTGGTTTTACTTAGACATGAATTTCTTCATATGTAAGGTAGTATTGACTGTCCCTCAAGTAAAAACTTATGCCTTTTAAAATGTAGTTCCGATAATAATAATAATGAGGCAGACATAGAGGTATAGTTGCCCTTTGATTTAGTAATTCCACTCAGGATTTTATCAACAAAAGCAAAAAGTTAACATGTATAGTAGCAACCCTAAATGTCTAATAACCAGGGTTTGGTTCAAGAAAAAGTGATACATCAGTGCTGTGGAATTTGTGGCTTTAACAAACTGTCATAATGAACGTTGCAAAAACATGATAAAAAAAGCTGTGCTCTACAACTTGCTATGCAAAGTGTGATCTGTGCGCTAGCAGCCCATCGCCTGGGCGTCTGCAGCACCCCTCCACCAACTGGATCAGAATTTGCACTTCAACAAGGGCCCCAGGTAATTGCATGCACGTGGAAGTTTGAGAATCATGCTCTAATAAGTGGTTCCTATTTGCCAGGCTCTACAAAAATACGAGTTTCTCAAACTAGCCACCTGCCTGTTTTAAGTCTCTGCCTGCTCTTGCTCCCTGGTTGCTCCCCAGTGAAGGCCTCAGATGCCAGATAGCTCCTGTCCCTGGGGGTTTTTGCTCCTGTCTCAGCCCAAGCAGCCCAGCCCCTTGAGTCATCCCCCGACCCGAGGATTCCACAGGGAGCAGAGAGGCCCCCGACCCTCTAAGGCGCACAGACCGCTCTCCACCAGCCCGTACTCACCAACCCTCCAGCTGCTTCAGACTTCCTCTGTAACGAAGGAGAGAACAGTGTGTGTTTACAACCAAGCCTTGTTTTTAGGACAGTTGCCTGCACACTCCTCCATCGCCAAGCTAGACCAGACCCCTCTGATTTGCTCTCAAGGAAGCTCTGTTCATACTGTTTATCGGCTTGTAGTTCTGTATCGCACGATTGTCTCCCTTATCAGACCATAAGCTCCGAATTAGACCTCGCTCCCCACTGTACCCTCAGAGCCTAAAGGTGTTGGCGGGTGACTGGGGCACAGGAGCTGTTAGTGGCTGGGCAGGTGGGTGATACAAACAGCAGAGATACTGGAAAGAGAATAGGGACAGAACTAATATTTATGAATCGCCTGTAATGTGCAGACATTGTTAGTGCTTAATATACGCTATCGGATCGTCAGCACAACCTCTGATTTCTTTATCAATATAATTGGCTAACATAAAATTTACCCATTTAAAGTATACAACTCTGTGGATTTTAGTACACTCCCTAGATTGTGCAACCATCATGGCTAATTCTAAACCATTTTCATCACTTCAAAAAGAAACCGGCCATTAGCAGTCAGCCCCTCAGGTCCCCCCTCGTCCCAGCCCCAGGCAACGACTCATCTACTTCTGTCTCTATGGATTTGATGTGCTGAACATTTTACCTAAATAGAATCACACACACACAGATGGAAGCCGGTTTTTTGTGTCTGGCTTTCTTCATTTAATATGTTTTCAAGGTTCATCCACATCGTAGCAATTATCAGTACTTTATTTCTTTTTATGGCTGGATGATATTTCGTTGTACAGATGTACACATTTTGTTTATCCCGTCAGCAGTAGATGGATATTTGGGTTGTTTCCATCTGGGGGCTTTTACGCTGCCATAGACATTTGTGTGTAAGTTTTTGCGTGAACATTTGTTTTCAGTTTTCTTGTGTGCACACCTAGCGGTGGAATTGCTGGTCACACGGTAACTGTATGATTAACCATTTGAGGAGCTACCAGGCTGTTTCCCACAGCAGGGGCACGATTTACATTTTCACCAGCAGCGTGTGAGGGTTCCAGTTTCTCCACATGCTCGCCAACACTTGCTATTGTTCATCTTTTTTATTGCAGCCATCCTAGTGGGCGTGAGGTTGTACATACTGTGGATTTGATTGGCATTTTCCTAATGACTAATGATATTGAGCATCTTTTCATGTGCTAATTGGCCATTTGTGTATCTTCTTTGGAAAAATGTCTATTAAAATCCTTTGCCCATTTAAAAAATTAGATAATTTATCTTTTTATTTTTGTAGGAGTTCTTAATAGATACTAGATTAGATTCTAGATACTAGAATCTAGATACTAGATACTAGATTCTTAGCAGATTATGATTTGCAAATATTTTCTTCCAATCTATGAGTTGTCTTTTTCTCTTCCTTTAATTTTTTTTTTTTTTTAGAAACAGGATCTTGCTTTGTTGCCCATGCTGGAGTTCAGTGGCTCAATCATAGGTCACTGTAACCTCAAACTCCTGGCTCAAGTGATCCTCCAACCTCAGTCCCCCCAAGTAGCTAGGACTACAGGTGCACACCACACCTGGCTAATTTTTTTAAAAATTTTTTTTGTAGAGATGAGGACACACCATGTTACACAAGCTGGTCTGGGACCCCCAGCCTCAAGTGATTCTCCTGCCTTGGCCTCCCGAAGTGCTGGGTTTACTGGTGTGAGCCACTGTGCCCAGCCCTTTTCACTTTCTTGATGGTGTCCTTTGAAGCACAAAAGTTTTTAATTTTGATGAAATCCAATTTATCTATTTTTTTTTCCTTTGGTTGCTTGTACATTAGGTGTCATACCTAAGAAACCATTGCCTAATCCAAGTTCAGGAAGATTTATACCTACATTTTCTTTTAAGATTTTTATAGTTTTATATATTAAATTTAGTTTTTGATCATTTAGGTCTTTGAGTTAACTTTTGTATATGGTGTGATGTAGGGGTCCAACTACATTCTTTTGACTGTAGATATCTGGTTGTTCCAGCACCATTTGTTGGAAAGATTATTCTTTCCCCCACTGAATGGTCTTGGTACCCTTGTTGAAAATCCATTGGCCATAAATGCTTGGGTTTATTTCTGTACTGTCAATTAATTCTATTCCATTGAGCAGTGTCTATCCTGATTATTGCAGCTGTGTAGTAAGTTTTAAAATTGGGACATGTGAGTCCTCCAACTTTGATGTTCTTCAGATTGTTTTGACTATTCTGGGTCCTCTGCATGTCCATATGAATTTTAGGATCAGCTCATCACTTCTGCAAAAAGCCATCTGGGATTCTGATAAAGACTGCATTGAGGCCGGGCGCGGTGGCTCACGCCTGTAATCCTAGCACTTTGGGAGGCCGAGGTGGGCGGATCACTCAAGGTCAGGAGTTTGAAACTAGCCTGAGGAAGAGCGAGACTCCGTCTCTACTAAAAATAGAAAGACATTAATTGGCCAACTAAAAATATATAGAAAAAATTAGCCGGGCATGGTGGCGCATGCCTGTAGTCCCAGCTACTTAGGAGTCTGAGGCAGAAGGATTACTTGAGCCCAGGAATTTGAGGTTGCTGTGAGCTAGGCTGATGCCACGGCACTCTAGCCAGGGCAACAGAGTGAGACTTTGTATTAAAAAAAAAAGAGGAAAGTATATTCAATTTTAAGCTCTTTTTATCTTTCAGTCTTGTTTTGAGGTCAATGTTGTCATTTCAGCATAGTCCCTAAAGCAGCTGAATATACTTTATACCATATAAGAGAAAGTCTCAGTATCTTAATACTTTTATTAAAACCACCTTGAATGAACTGTACAAGGATACAAGACTCACTTTTGCTCTTTATTTTCTTGACATCAAATTAGCTAGGCAGACCCTTTTTCTAACACTGTGTCATAATTTTAATTTAGTCCAAGTAATTTTTTCTAATTATAACTTTATATTTTAAAAAAATTCAGACTCCTCTAGGCAAACATACTTTGATTCTTTTTTTTCTGGGTCAGATTCTCCTACCAACTTTGTCTTGTCATCTTGTATCATGGGCAGGACTTGGAAAATAAATTAAATTTTTATGTTTTCCCTTACATAATTTCACATTTTTAAAGCAATAGCCATAATACCATATACATAAAATATATCATAATGCCAAATACCATATACATATATAATACCATGTATATAAAATATACCATAATACCAAATATCATATTTTATAGGTACACAGAGAAAGGGTGTGTATGTGCATATATACATGCAGTAAGTTCTCACTTAATGTCATCAATAGGTTCTTGGAAATTTCAACAGTAAGCAAAACAACATATAATGGAACCAATTTTACCATTGGCAAATTCATATAAACAAGGGTTAAGTTCCTGTGGCATATCTTTTGGTCACAAAAACATCATCAAACTTCTAAATAAAGACCAAAATACTTCTAATACTACACATTGAAATAAATGTGACCCATATATACATTTATGAAAGATCAATAAATATAAGTAAGATAATTATTTACTGGCCAGGTGTGGTGGTTCATTCCTGTAATCCTTTGAGGTTGCTGTGAGCCAGGCTGACACCACAGCACTCCAGCCTGGGTGACAGAGTGAGACTCTGTCTCAAAAAAAAAAAAAATTATTTGCCTAATTATTTCAGTTTAGGGTCACAGGTGAGCAGAGCCTATCCTAGCAGCTAAGGGCTAAAGGCAGGAAGGGCAGGAAGTGATCCCATCACAGGGCATACTCACACACGCGCACACACACACACACACACACACACACACACACTCAGACTAGGACAAACCAGGCAAACTAAAGTGCACATCTTTGGGATGTGGGAGCAAACTGGAGTACCAAAACCCACACAGACATGGGAGAACATGCAGATTCCACACACACAGCGGCCCTGGCGGAAGTCAGTTTTTTTCTCTCATCAATGTTATAATGAAATGATGTTGAACACAAGGATGTTGTTTCAGGATCTCCTGTATATATGGTATTATTACATATTACATATGAAAATACACACACATTCACAGAGAGAGAGATTTATTTTAAGAAATTGGCTCATGTGATTGTGGAGGCTGGTAAGTCCAAAATCTGCAGGGTAGACAGGCAAGCTGGAGACCAAGGCTAGAGTCTGTAAGCATACTGGGAACAGAGTTCCCTCTTTCTTAAGGCATGTCGGTTTTTTTCTCTTAAGGCCTTTATCTGATTGGATGATGCCCGCCCACATTGTGAGAGTCATCTGCTTTACTCAACGGCTGCTGATTTAAATGTTAATCTCACCTAACGAAATAGCTCAAAACAGAATCTAGACTACTGTTCGACCAAATATCTGGGCACTGTGGCCTAGCCAAGTTGACAGGTAGAATTAACCATCATGGATCGGAAAGGTACTGGTAAAATATTTAGAAAATTATTTAAAGAAAAAATATTTTCCCCACATACTTATATAGCATTTCCTTTTAACATAAAGTCTTTTATAATAAATGCATTAACACCCAAAGGTCTTTCCGCTCTCACTTTACATTTAAATACATCTAAGTGAATATCCATAATTTAGCCCAAGCTACAGATTTCTTATAATAATTGTAGGTAGCGTTGTTGATTTAACCCACTGTTCTCCCTAGAGAGAAGCTGCTCTCCAAGTGAATACATCTCAGTGTAACTCAGCAGGTATTTACAGAGCACCTGCTGAAAGCCAAGGAGAAGACCAATTCCTCCCATATCTACTGTGCCATTCACCTTCCATCATGGACAATCTGACAATTTAATTACCTTTTCACACGTGAAGGCCTTGATTACTCAAGATAATATTTCCGGAGAATGATATCCTTCTTGAGATAAAGGACTGTACCTTGTCTTTGTGCACTCTGAAATGCAATGCAAAAAGCAAGTGCTCTGAAGTATTGCTTTGATAAGTCAAAAATGAAAGTCCTTCTATTTCAGAGATTTTTATTTAGTTAGCGGGATATGAAATCATTACAAAAAAAACACACTTATTTAAGAAGAATGATTGCTGTGTGACTTAGGTGTCAAAAATACCTAGTACTGATTTGGACATCAGGAGGCCTGGCATTTCCTCTGGCTCAGTGGCCAGCAAAATGAGCGACTCGGGGTGTGTCAGTCCTCTCTACACCTAGCAAAGGAGGGACTTGGACCAGTGAACTTTAAAGCCACAGAGTCTAAGACTTGTAATCCTTTGAAATATTCTCAGGACTTATTCTCATTTTCATTTTTCCTAAATTAGCTTGGTCCTTGTATTCATATTGAGATAATCTCTAAAATATAATGAGTGTTGAAGTAATATCTTTAAACTACTTTGCAATTCTCAGAAGAAAGCTCTGAAAGAAGAATTGTATAATTAACAAAGGCAAACCAGGTGGCATATAATAAACAGAAATATTCTCTTATATCGTCCTGTTTAGTTGAAAGGTATTTTGAAAAAGAAACATAAAAGCAATGCTAACAGTTTTGAAAGAACTGACTTCTTTTAGTGTTTACAGTTGACGTTTCTCACTATTGTCTATGTCATAATGATTGTCAATTTGAATAAACTTAAATAAAATCTCAGCAATCCAGCCCTAAATAGTGTCAAAGCCTCTAAGTCCAGAATGAGTGCCAAACTCTCAATATAATCCACAATTACCAGACTCTCCTGCAAATCACAATCCTGTCATTTTTATGGGAAATCTACAAGCACAGTAATTGCCTCTTGATAAGATACTTTTTTTGAAAGGGGTCAAATTTAAACCATCTGTAGACAGATGGAAGGGAAAGTGGAATTAGGGCTGTTACCGAAAACTCTGCAGCTGTCAGGGTGTGTTTGAGGCAGTCCTAACGGTTCATTAGCAACAGGCAATACAACATCCAAGCTACAAATAGGGCCTGGGGGTTGGGGGGAGAAGTCCTTCTTATGGCTGGATGTTTTGGTAAATGTGGGTAAGTGATGGCTGGATTCATCATTGTGGAACACTGTTCCCATGGGCCCAGACTGCAGATTCTACTCAAAATCTTTGTTGTCCTTTTTGGTCATCCAGCCACATTGTGATTTTCAATCATTTCAGGGAAGAACCAGCTCAGGCCCCAGGCACTGATTTCTCACACCTCCCACGCCCACATTCTTCCTGTTATGATCATCACCCAATCTCTCCTGCTTGTTTTAACCTTTGAAGAGAAGGAGAAAAGAACAAACTGTCCAATACAGCACAGAGCTTGAACATTTTATGAAACACAACAAAGCTTGACTGCATAGTAGAGGCAGGCGCCTTCTGCAGATACAGGCATCCATTTCAAATTGTATACATCACTCAGACTCTTCTCAGTTTCGGATCTCTTCAGGTGACAATCGTCTGGGTTTGTATATATATTTTTATTTTCGATTTTTCTGTTTCATATAAACAAAAATACTTTTGCTTCATGTCTCATGTAGCTTGCCAAAGTCAAATGGATTCTTGGAACATTAGGTCCCCATTAAAAAGGAAGAGGAAAGAAGAAAAGACATAAAAAAATTTTGTTTACTGCAAGAATATTTACCTAACAGCCATCATTCATGTTGTGATTTTGTTAATGTTTGAGGTTCTTTTCTTTCCCTATGAACTCTTTGTAGTTTTTAACTAGGTAGAAAAATGGTTTCATGTAAAACTCCCTCACTGTGGCCCAACCTGCCTGCTAGTGTTTCTCAGATGTGCCACACGTTTTCTTGACTCCACTTGGGTACTCACTACACACCTCCTGTTGAGGGTGCTGTGACATACTGAATTCCTTTGTCTCAGTGTTACGTATTTTGGAAGACCTTTCAAAGTCTTTTTCTATGTTATACATAGCATTTATTGCCTGCTGCATTTATAAGCCACATGGTGGATAAATCTTGCTTGGGACTATAATCTCTCTATGCTTGTGCAATTTTCCCAAATAGACTCTTAACCTTTCTGTAGTCAAGATCCTTTGTACAATTGTAAGTACGTATAATACAGTATCTTTAGAGCAACTTACACAGAGTAGGAGTTCATGGAATGATGATAATGGCAATAATTTGAGGTTCTATTTATAATGGAAAAACAGTTTAAAAATACTTGTGGAGATAATTGCATAATATAACATTTTCAAGATGTCATGGTAAAAATATGTGTAAAGATAAAAATTCTGTGGGCGTAAATTTCATCACTTATCATGACTGAGTAGTATTCAAGTTTGCCTTTCGTTTAAGGACAAAGTCCCTTTCCAATAAGAGGTTGTAATAAAATTCAGTTCTCAGAGCAAGAATGAGAAAGTAGTGTAACCCTTACAACTTTGAAAATAAAAAGAAGTGTCTATAGCAAACGCAGGCAGAAGGAATATGGGATTCCAAACGTGAAAAAAATTTAAAAAAAAAAACAGCTTGCAAGTAGAAAACATTCCATTGGCCTTACATATACTCTTGGGGTACAGGGTATATATCTTCTTCTGTATTGGACAATTTGGACCATTAGGGATTAAGTAAGGTCTGACTTTCTCCACTGGGTCAATTGAGTTGGGAGTGAGTTGGTAATGCTGATGGCTGCCCAAGAACATCACAGAAGTATGTCAAGTGACAATAAGCTTCATGACTACTAAAACAAAATTCAGAGTAGTTATTAATGTGAGAGCTATTAATATATATATAAATATATTGATGACACTAATTAGCCCTTCACTGATTCCTGGAAGCAAGGGACACAAGAAATTGTGGATAACAATGTTTATGTACTTTTATTGCTTACTTATATCAGCACCCTTTTGAGAGCTTTATATACATTAACCCTTCTAATTCTCACAGTAACCGTGAGAGGTGTGTGATGCTATTATCTTGGTTTTTCAAAGAAAAACAGAGGTACAGTGATGTTAAGTCACACGTTCAAGCTCACGCATAGTAACGAGTGGAGGACTTGAGATTCAAAAGCAGACGGTTTGGATTCAGCAGATAAACCCATGACCACTACACTAAACCACCTCACATGTTATTGGATATTTCAAGTAGTTGTACGGCAAGGATTGGTCAAGGATGGGACAGATTCGAAGTTTACAGTTAGTAGCCTGAATAGAGACGTATTGGACTTTGAGCATAGTTGATGAAAGCAGATCCAATGGTTTTCCTCCGGGCTTGAATGAGGGACTCTGTGCCTGTGTTAAGTCCTAGTACATTCCGAGATTCCTTGCTTGGTAATATCCCCGGTTTTTGGTCATCAGCAGGCTGGGTGCTGGCACTCATGCATGTCCAATAACAATCCAGAAAAACAGTTTTATCTACATCTGTAGCTCTAGCACAGTTTGAGTTTTGACACTGATATGAGGCCCCAGTTGTACAGTAGCTCACTTTTCAAGCTGGAGATACTATGTATTGTTAATAAAGATTCCTTAGGATTTACTTGCAGTTAGTGTCACTTGATTGACTTTTCTTTCTGTCTTCCTTTCCTTCCTTACCTTTCTTTCTTTCTTTCTTTCTTTCTTTCTTTCTTTCTTTCTTTCTTTCTTTCTTTCTTTCTTTTCTTTCTTCCTTTCACAGGGTCTCACTCTGTCACCCAGGCTAGAGTATAGTGGCACAATCATAGTTCACAGCAGCCTTGAACTCCTAGGCTCAAGCAATCCTCCTGCCCCAGCCTCCCTAGTAGCTAGGACTACAGCCTCATACCATCATACCCAGCTGTACATTTTTTTTTTTTATCTTTTGTAGAGACAGGGTCTCACCCAGGCTTGTCTCAAATTCTCTGCCTCAAGCAGTCCTGCAACCTTGGTCTTTCAAAGTGCTGGGCTTACAGGCATGAGCCACTGTGCCTGGCTACTGAGTTGACTTCTCATAGAGAGTAATAGATCCCTGAGTGAAAGTGAAGCCACACCCTTCACACTGACAAGCTCCATACCCACAACGTTCGCAGTAACACCACACTGTTTATGTTTATAGATAGCAAAAATACCCACCATATTCATGCTTCACATCTCAGTATTTTGTTAAATGTTTAATGTAAAACACTAACTATGACATAACCCAAACCAATTTATTTGTATTAAAATATATATTCTTAAATGCTTTTTACAAGTATTTTATGACAAAATACAAAAAGCCTAAATATTGACCATTGCAGCTCCCATATAAGTTCATTCTCTAAATTTTCTTCCTCATTTATCAATTATTTTAAAGTCTTTATCCCGAAATATGCTGCCTTGTGTTTATTTCTCCTCCTAATATCTTTGATAAGGTCAGTTTAAATTTTATCCCAGGTGTTAACTATTTTCTTTCAAGTATTCTAGATTTCTGTCCACTCACTCCTGGGCTGCCTGTCTCACAGTCCCTCCTTACCTTTTGTTGTCCTTCACTGCTACTCCTCTGCCTTTTCGGTTGCCGCTGTTTCTTCTCCTAGAGATGCTTCTCTTCAGGTTTTCTTACAATTTCCTTTACCTATCTGCTCTGGTCTGAATATTTGTGTCTCCCCACAATTTATATGTTTAAATTCTAACTCTCAAGGTGATGGTATTAAGAGGTGAGACATTTTGGGGGGCGATTAGGTCATAAGGGTGGGGCCTTGTAACTGGGATTTGCGTCCTTATCAAAAAGGGCAACGGGGCTTTCAATTGAATTGAAAAAAATCTTCAATTGTTTCCTGTTATCTCACTTTTCCTTTCATTGCGTATTTGAAGAATTTATTAAAAACTATTGATTTGGTCATATCAGGAAGCAAAGATTAGTTGAAAAAGCAGGATTTGTCTGCAAGACTGAGGTAGGTTTAAATGGAGAATCTGATTTTTAGTGAATATTGAATACTGTCCTCACTGCATTTTATTTTTGTTATCCCTAAACTAGACTTTAAATTCTCATTTGTATGTAGGTATGAATTACTTTAAATGAAAATTACTTAAGTGATACATAATGTAAAAGCCTTTGTCATAAGGTAGGCACTTAGTATATGTTATTTACCTTTCTGTCCTACCTCTGAGCGCAAAAATTTGAGCTCGTTTTTTAATTTACTTATAACTCCAATATTCACTTCAATTCAGAGTCAAGAATCTCTTCAACTTCTTATTAGAGTCTCTTAGACGTAACTCCTTTTTTAGGGGTATACCTCCAGTCAAAGTCAAAATTTCAAAAGCAAGCACTGATGAGAAGATTCTTCATAGTTTCAAATAAGAGCATTTCTTTACATTAGAGTGGCTGAATGAATGCTTGTTTTAGAAATAGGAGGAAAATCTTAAATTCTTTCACAAACTTGCTCCTTTTTATACCTACTCCTACAACTTTTTGCTCACAATGATTGAAGGGACATCCCTGGATGGCTGACAGCATAGTTGCAAAATCTGTAACAGTTGAAATGTTCCAACCATTTTTATGAACTTTTGGCTTTCAGTTGAGACTTTTGGAAGTTTCAACATTATTTGTGGTTCCTGGAAATATTTTTCAGGACAAAATGAAAGGACCTGAATTCCCGCTAACTAACGCCTCTTTAGCCTATTTCTGTTTAGCTATTTGCAACCTCTCGTTATCTGACCTCCTCCTAAGAAATATACAGATTCTTATGGCACTTTCTACCTCTTAAGTGCCCAGTATAGGTTTTGCAACCTGCTTCCTCCACGGAAGGTGTATCTAAAGTGATGCATTGAGCTATAACCCTTTCAAAGAGATTTAATGATCATACTTCTATTAGAGAAAAAAATACCATCATTTTATTATTGTATGCACTTCAAATAAATATTTCTCTCTGAAAAAACCCTGGGAATTATTTTCCTTCCCCTTAGCACTTTGATATGGAGCACAGTCTGTGAGGGTCTGTGTGTAGACTATGAGGGCAGCATCTATTGTACTTTGGTTCTCTGAGGGTGGCTGGATTACTCATGACTACTGTTTGGGGTTTCTTCTTTTTCACATTCATGGATGGCCAGAGAAATTCTGCGGCAGAAAAGAGTGTCCTGTAATGCTTTCCCCTGTCAAATCCTAGCCTGAGGGCCCCCTAGAATGCTATAAAATATTCAATCTGGACTCGTTACCTTCTAATTTTGAAGAGCCTTAGTAATGTTTTGCTATTGTGATATGTTCTTTTTCTCCTCCACAAACGTGCATGCACAAATACGGTGACTCCTCTCTCTGACCTGTGAGAGCATGCTGGAAAAGATCACAGATTCGGAAGTCAGACTGCTTGAGTTGAATCATGGCTTCCCCACTACATTACTATGCTGGGGACGCCCTAACAAAACATAGCTGGCCTTTGACTAACATATGTCCACTTATATATGGATTTTATTTTGCCTCTGCCACCCTGAGATAGCAAGACAAATTTTTCCTCTTGCTACTTTACTTCGGCCTACTTAACGTGAATACAATAAACATGAAGATCTTTACAATATCTACTTCCACTTAATGAAAGATAAATATATGTTCTCTTCCTTACAGTTTTCTTAGTAACATTTTCTTTACTCTGGCTCTCTTGATTGTACGACTACAGTATATGACACATATAACATGCAAAATATGTGTCAACTGACTGCTTACCAGTAAGGCTTTCCAGCCCACATTAGGCTGTTGGTAGTTAAGATTTTGGGGGAGTCAAAGGTTGTAAGTGTATCTGCAACTGGCGGGAGGAGGGATGGGTGGCCCTCACCCCTGTGTTATTCACTTGTTCAAGGGTCAACTATATCATAGACTGGGTGATTTCCATGATAAAAATTCATTTTCTCACAGTTCCGGGGGTTAGAAGCCCACAGTCAGGGTGCTGGCTGGTTTGCTTTCTCCTGAGGGTCTCTCCTCAGTTTGCAGAAGGCCACGTTCTCACCGTGTCCTCACATGATCTTTCCCCTGTGTACACCCTCCTTTGGTTTCTCTTTATGTATCCAAATTTCCACTTCTATAAGGTCGCTGTGACAGACAAAAAGGGCTTTATTTTAGGTTAATGATGTCTTTAAAGGCCTTTCCTCCAAACCTAGTCACATTTTGGGGTACTAGGGATAGCGCTTCAATATATAAATGTTATGGGGGCACAATTCAGCTGCTAACACCCACTTGGCAGTCTTTGGCAAATCACTTAAGTATTCTGTGCCTCAGTTTCTTCAACTGTAATACAAGTATACTAATAATAGTATCTACCTAATAGGGATGTCATCAGGATTAAGTAAATAAGAAAGAAAAATGCTTAGAATAGTGCCTGAAACATAGCAATTACTTTTGTCCTATTATTTATACCTATTATTTTCAGATCAATCTCACATGAAATCAGAAAAAACATTTTCCTGATTACCATAGCAGCTTTACTGTTCTCAGGCTTTCACTACAACTCCTTGACAATGTGAAAATGATTTACTCATAACCATATATGATTACATATTACTTGGTCTAGTAGCTTCCAGCAATTTCACATATTTTAAAAAGAATCTTCATTCTCCCACCCCCAGGCACATTCTAATTCATTTGCATTTAATCCAATGAATTCAATTTGAAAATATTATATCCCCAAAACAACAAAGACCACATCTGATAAATCCAAACTTGTTTTGCACAGGAAAATAATGGTAAATATGATCCCAAAACTAATATATAAAACCTTTTTGAGTTTTGGCAAGTGAAAAATAAAATTGATTGGGTTTTTAAAAGCATGCTATATACCCAGATTTTTAAAATAAATTATGTTGGCAGTTTTGGTGGCATTTTTGTGAAGAAGGTTAATGACTCTGGTTCCTAAACAACATTCACGTAGATCAGTGCTTCCAGAGAAAACTGGGGAATTCTTTCCTGTGAAGCCTTTCTAACTACTGCTAGTATTGCACTCAGTTTCCTCCCTTAAAGGATGGTCATAATATGAAGCACAGTCAAGAAATGAAGTCAAACTAATAATTTCAGTGCATTAACTTGATGTACCCTTGGACAAGTGAGTTAAACATTTTTGGAATTCTTTTTGCAACTTTCTCCTATCATAACTTGAAGAGAATTTTTAAATTTGAATCACCTCTATCCTCTCTCTCCTATTCTAGTCTCATTCTGGTCACTCTTTTTTTTTTTTTTTTTTTTTTTGAGACAGAGTCTCACTCCATTGCCTGGGCTAGAGTGCCGTGGCATCAGCCTAGCTCACAGCAACCTCAAACTCCTGGGCTGAAGCGATCCTTCTGCCTCAGCCTCCTGAGTAGCTGGGACTACAGGCATGCGCTACCATGCCCGGCTAATTTTTTCTATATATATTTAGTTGGCCAATTAATTTCTTTCTATTATTAGTAGAGACGGGGTCTCGCTCTTGCTCAGGCTGGTTTTGAACTCCTGACCTTGAGCGATCCGCCTGCCTCGGCCTCCCAGAGTGCTAGGATTACAGGCGTGAGCCACCGCGCCTGGCCTCATTCTGGTCACTCTTTTTAAAGAGATTATTGTTGATGTTGCTCATGGCTTCAGTGTTCACCTCTTCTCAGTATACATTCTCTCTCTGGATATAATCCACTGTAATTTTCACTGTAAACTTAATATGATAACTTCTACATCCATGTTCAATGCATGTTGTAACTAAGATGTGCAGAGGAAATAAAATCCTCTTAATTTAATCTGCAACTACTCCTGTCTTCCTAGAAATCCTTACTCTTTGGTAAGAAGGAAAATATTAACTGAATTCTATCTAATTTGAAACTAAATAGACTGTCTCTTTTAGTAGTTTTAGGCTCAAATATTCCCTTCCTCCTTCACCTGCTAAGAAGTTGGGCTTTTGAGACAGAAGAAGGGATATGTCATTCACGTGTCTTCATGATGGCTCTTAGCTTTGTCTTCTTTTGGCTTCGTGGGAGGCACATTGTGGAGGGCCCCTCTGGCCTCCTGCTGTTTTTCACATATGTACTTGCTGATATCTTTCCTGTCACTCTTGTTCACTTTGTACTTGGGCCTCTTACATGCATCCTAAACTAAACTTTGGGGTTTTAAACCTAGGTCTATAATTCAGTCCTAGCAGGAGCGTAGCTGTCTTCCACATGGTTAACTCAGCTTACCCTCAGTTTCAGCTGGCAAAGATATGCGGTTCTCTTTCATTTGTCTCTCTGGCCTTGACAGGATGCTGTTTATAGACCTGGTATCTTCCAGTATGGTCTTCCCACTGTAGAGGAATGACAGGAGCTAGAGTGCACCCTCTCTTCCTAGGCAACTTGACCTTCGCCTTTAAACTGGGCTACCTTGTGTAAGTACAGGATGTAGTGATTCCTCCCAAATCATTTCAATTAAAGGAGTGAATCACAAGTCCCCTGATTTTTGTACTCTCCTCTAGTTTTCTATAAACTTTTCTCATACCCAGGTCATGACAGGAAATTATTAAAATAATTTTTAATAATTATTAAAAATTAATTACTGAGACACAAATACTGAGAAATACTGGGACACAAGTCAAATAATCTTCTCTTCCTCATTCCATTCTCTGACCAACATTCAGATCAGGGTAAAAGGTTATTTATAGGTTACTTTATCACTTTACTTCTATCCTAACCTCAGGGGATAGTTGATTTCTCTAACTTTTGGAAAGCACCTAGTTTAGCCCTATATCTATTAAATGAGAAGTAAAGAAATCAAAGTAAGCTTTCTTTTTTCTGCATGATGTTGGACCTTAAGATCACTGTCTTACTGTAAATTATTATCGATATGGTAACGATTACTACCTTCTTTCTCTATGTTTCTTCTGAAACACACTTTAATCTTCTCACTTCCCAGTGATACCTATAACCCTGGACCGCAGGTCAGCCAATATGAGTGTTATATACTCAGAAAGGTAAAAGGAAATTTTACTAATACCAGTATTTTTCAAATAATTACAGGCATTGCCATTGTTATCTATCTTCTCTCTCAAATTCAGATTCATATTTCAACTGCTCATCTAAAAACTTCTACTATTAGGAAGTCCAATAATCAGTGCAAAGTTTTCATTCAAAACTTAAATTCATTTCCTCCTTTACTTCTCAAACTCTCCAATAAATCTCATTTAATGGTATCATTTCTTACCCAGTCCCTTATTCTAGAAACCAGTCATTCTTAACTTCATCATTTCCTCCCTCTCACCTTCCCCTTCAATTAAGATATTTGTCTTAAGCAGACTGCCTCTATAGGAATCTTTGCAAAATTCTTAGGAAAGTGATTAACCTCTAAATGTATACTTCCAAGGATACTATAATGTATATCACAAGTTATTGGCAGAGCTAATTGAAGTAATGTATAAATATAAATTCTTTTTTTTTATTTCAAAATAATTTAGGGACTACAAGTGTTACATGGATATAAATTCCTGATAAATGGTAGCAGTATTCTTGTTTCCCTACTTGTAAACTTCCATAGACTCCTCTTTTCCTACTGGGCCCTACTGTATTACATTCAACCTTTTAGTAGAGTATTGAAGATTCTTCACCATCAACTACCATCACATGCACATGCTCCATGCTTGAGACACTCAATAATATTTCATTCAGCACTATGCTTTGCTTTTCTCACTTAGATATGTTCCCATCTGCTTGTCCCACTGCTTGAAATGCATTTCCGCCTGTGCTTACTTTCCACCTCTGCCATTTGCTCTGAGTGACTTTGGAAACATGTTATTATTTCTCTGGGCCTCAGTTTCCTGAGTTCAAGGGCAGAGATAAAAATGAAACTTAACTCATGGGATCTTTTGAAGATTAAACAAAATAATACATTTTGTTATTAGAAACTGCTTGACATATCATGTGTCCAGTAAATTTTAGCCATTAACTAAACATTATATTACTTAATTATTACTTCTTATCATCATCAGCAGCAGTAGCAGCAATGTCTTGGAGAGCTTTTACCTAACATTCAAGAGTTAGTTAAAATATTGTCTCATGTGTACAAATTGCTTCAGGCAAATCTGTTCATTCACATTGTTGTGGCATCCTGTGTCATCTTGCCTTCACCTCCTCATGATTTTCATCATCTGGAAGACAGAGACAATGCCAGTCATCTCTACATTTCCAGTACCTGCTCAATGATCGCATGTGATGATCAGATGCCATAGAAAGGAAAACAAACAAAAAATAATGAAGCTTACTGCGTTCTTACTGTATAACAAATTCATCTAAGATCTACCATATATTAAGTAACTCAATTCTTACCGTGTGGTTAGGTACTTCTGTTATCATCTCCATTGCACAAGGGAGAAACTGAGAGATGGAGACATGGGGTAAGTTGGTCACAGCCAGGACTAGAACCAAGGTTGTTTGGCTCAGATTCTGCAAGTTTAACCTCAATGCCATGTTGCTTTTCTTGGGCAACAAGGAAGACAGAAGACAGAGGATGGAACTGGATGCTCCTAAAGGTCCTTCCTGTTCAAACATTCTGTGATCTCTCTTAGAGTATTTGAAACTAATATATACAGAAATAATTTATAAAAATATCTATAATTTCTTCAGCAATTCTATGAAAGGTTCTAACTATTCATGCTTATTCACTGGGCATTTCTAGTCTGATCAAATGATTATGTTTCATATCAATTAATCATAGCATGCCTACTCATACTCTTGTCTACTTACAATTTTATTCAAGTTCATTTTCTTGAGATAAGTGGTTCTGTTTTAAATAGAATCAATTAGACAGGAGTCACCTTGAATTTGGAATTTTATAGTTTCCAAAGTTTAAGCTCTAACTGCTTTCATCTCAAATAAAAGTTTTATTCCAGGTGTGGCTATGTTATTAATACATTTATACATTTTAAAACACATGTGTTCAGGTTGGTGTTTCTGGAAAAAGTATGGTGTATGAAAAAGATAGGCATTTCCCTTAGGGTTTTAAGTACCTGCCAGTATTCCTGAAAAAGAAGGACCTAGGAACATTCCATGTTTGTTACCACAACTATTGTAAAAGTAGTGATAAGAGACAAATTGTATGACAGAGTAAGCTGAAGGTTTTGTTGTCATGTCATGTCACTGATATGGAAGAGGTTTACCAGCTAATGTGGCGATACAACCTCTATTCCATCCGAGATTATGACAATCTTGAAAAGAAACTGACAACCAAGCAAACTGAAAACCAAGAGGGAAAGTGTTTATGAACAGGAAAATGTACTGAATGATACTGCTATCTAAATTATCATTCAATTAAAAAATTTATTGGGTTGAAGGTTTATTAAGAATATTGTAGTGGGAAGTAAAAGAAAAGATAGTGACAAAATTACCACAGAGTATGTTAACATTCATGACAAAGGAGATGAAATCTAAAGAAAGAAAAAATCACTTCTCCCTCAATAGCTAAACAGTCTCTATTTCTCCAGTATATCATTTGAAGTTCCCTACTATGTCGAATCTTATTTTCAAATAAATATTTGGTTTATCTTATAGGAATTTTCCTAAACATTTTCTTAATTTACTTTGTGAAAGGTTTAGTTTATCTTTCTATAGATTATAGAAGAAAGTATATTTTTTATATTTTTGATTCACTAGTAACTGCATGAGCTAACATAATATCTCACTGTTATTGAGCTAGAACTGCCCGCAGAATGAACACCTGGGGACTTTAGTGGATAAGTCAATGTAATTTAACTGTTTTTTTACTCACCAAGCCTTCATGAATTTTCAAACACAAGCTACATCCTACATCTATTTCTTACAAATCTGTGGCTAGATGCTGAGAATTCTTAACAGTTTTTAAAGAAAGAAAGTCAGACTCCATTAAGATCGGTTAAAAAGGTGAGTTACTTTCTATGAATACATTTGAAATGTGCTAACAGGTAGCTTTGTTATCATCCATGGGAGGAAGGGATGGGTAAATTCACACCTAATGGGTGCGGTGCGCACTCTCTGGGGGATGGACATGCTTTAAACTCTGACTCAGGTGGGGCAAAGGTAATATATATAACCTAAACATTTGTACCCCTGTAATATGCTGAAATAAAAAAAAATTAAGAAAGACAAATTACCTAAAATTCCAATAAATATAATCAGCCCTCCCTGAAACTTTTTTCTAAAAATAATGACAAGTTAGTATAAATTAGCATGTATTTAATGGTTTTCAGGAAATATTATATTTGTTCACTTAGCCAAATGTGAACCATCTCAGACATCACGTAGTAGAGATATATACATTTATGTTAAGATAGCTTACATTTTACAAAGCATATTTGTTTCCATTAGCTCATTTGGACTTCATATAAACTTAAAAATTAGAAGAAATTACAATATTTTGAAGATTATGAACCTTAAATATATTAATGAACATATGTTGGTTAAAAATGTTGGCGAAGATTTTAAAGTATAATAAAATCCCAGTAAGTAAAGTAGCGGTATCAGAATCCAAGTCCTCAGACTTCTAATGATACAAAACTCTCTGTCTGAAGCTCTGGAGATGTTTGACTGAAAAATATCAGTTGGTCCTTTGCACATGGTGGTATGGTAGCTTAATTTATGGCTACAACCACACTGGCAGAGTATGTCATTGTTACAAATAGCATCTCACTTTTAATCCGTTACTTTCTCCAAAGAATTATAAATATCTTAAGGCAAAGGAAAGAGATATATACCAAGCATGCTGCTGGACACTTTATATTCATTTATAACTTAGGTGTCCTCAGCAAGAGGGACAGATTTTGTATGTAATTTAATTGGCATATGATCCCAGAAAGCAGTTTTGAGAGAGCCGGGAGTGTGGAACCTGGAAGAAAGAGGTGTCAACAAAAGGTGAGTTGCCACGGTGGCAACTGAAGCTCAGTCCTGCTGGAGGCCCTCAGAATTGTTTCTTTGCAGGATAGAAAAATGGGGCCTTTACCACGACCCATGTCCATTATCATTGAGAGTTATTCCCCAGAGGAGTTAATTATCTCACACTCCCAACCTTCCCTGTGTGCAGAGTAAGCAAGCTTTCTGTAACTTCTACAAAAACTGTAAAGCAGGCACTTGAGGTAGGATGCTGCCAGAGTGTGCAGGAACTCTCCAGAAATGCAGCCGCAATTGCAAGTTTTCTTGGAGACCTTAAGACATAACACAAAAATACTCTACTACAGCATCCCTTTTTTATTGTCCAGAAATGCTACTGCCCCACATTAAGTTCAACTTTTTAATAATTCTTCAAAGTACTGGCTGGTCACAACCTCTTTCATAAAAGATTTAAAATAGGTTTAGTAGAGCCAGCTACAGTTCCAATGACAGTAATGAGTCTCAAGGTTGTCACTGATATTCATCATCTTCCTTCTTTGCCACCTATTCCAAAGTGTTCTTAGGCTTGACCAGCTCTATAGCTGGTATATAAGACTGCTTGCCTGATAGGGAAACACAGATCTTCATCCCTTAGGTGTCTGAGTCTTTGTTTGCCTTGCCCCTTGTTAGGCTGTTGTTGCTGCAAGTGCCTGTTTACTGTTATCATTGAGCATAGAAACAACAGCATATGCCAGAGTGATTCTCTTCAGTGCCCAGCACATCCTTCCTGCCTTTATTATGTGACAGCAACCACAGAAACACATGATAATTAATCATCCTGTCATCTAGTAATGCCTCTATTTACTTGCTGGTCTACAGGCATGAGGAGCCCAAAATGACTACAAAAACGCTAAAGTTTTAAGTTTGGAGGAGCCCTTAGTGTGTTCCTTAGGGGAAAAAAAGCATTTCCCCTCTAGGGTTTACGACTTGGAATCTGCAGAGTGTAAAGTTTGCAAGAGTAAGAAGCACAAGCCCCTCAATGGGTCACTGGGAGGGATGGTGAGAGTTGTTGATCCTTCTTTCAACATTTGATTCTCTCACCTGTGAATCAAATGACTCTAGTACTGGGTACAAGGCATTATATAATAGCTATTGCTTAAATATGAATGCTGCATCATACAAGGCAGTATCCTAATCATATAAGGTGTCGTCCCTGTTCTGACAGCTTGGCTGAGCTTTCACAAGACCATTCTTATATTCTATCAGATTGTCTATGATCCTGTAATTGCATATTTCCACCATGGATATAGCATTACTTGTGACTCACTGTCATGCCTGGAGGTGGATAGGGCAACCTGAGGTTTGCTCTTGGTATTTTCCCCTAGTATCTCTTATTCTACAGATTGGAAATCTAATATGAGGGCTCTATTAGCTGCTAAATATTTGTAACCTAATTAAAAACTTAAGGTCTTGAGAAATTTCTACAGGGTGAGTCCATGAAAAAATTAAAACCATTATAAGATAGGTTTAGGCCAGAAATACCTTTATTGCCTAACCCTAATACACCAGGGAGTAGAATCACTTTAATTTCAGTATCAAGTAAGACCCAGTTTTCAACATCTCTTGAAAGACCTTAGATATTTTTCTTCCTCAGTATGCAGTTACTGTGGTACAAGGCCATAGGTCCTTTTGAGATGAAATGGGTATAACATTTATGATATATGCTTTTTGTGGCATGACAGGGTCTTTCCCCAAGAGCACCTATCCTGATTTTGGTCAATAGGCCCTATGTCTGAGGCTAGCTGAGCTCTGGAAACCGGGCAAGGAATAGTGATTATTCATTGCAGAGTTTCATAGAAGTCTTGGTCTACTACCTCTTGAGTTTTTTTTCCTGGTCGTACATATCAAGAAACACTCTTGTTGGCTACTTATTTATTTTGCTTCTAGATATATGTGCTATAGTTTCTTAGCCATCACAAAATATCCCCAAGGATTAAGGATATCACAAAATATTCCCAAGGATTAACCTCTTTGTTGCCACATTTATATTTCTGTGCCTTATAGTAATTATATCTACTCTGCCTCTGATGACTAAGTGCTGCCGCCTGGTCTTTGCTGTGTCATCTTCATTGACACTAACAACCTCTATTTTGTGGAATCATGTCCTCTTGTCAATTCTGCCCTACAGAAGGCAGCCACACTGAGCTGCTCAAAATGTTGGTGTTCTCCTCACTAATGCATGCCTTTTGGGGTACACAAATCCACATTTCTTCATCTCAAATCTCAATCTCCTACTTCTTTTGTATCTTGGTCATGATTTTATCACAGAAGACCTGTGAAGTCTGAACATTCAATGTCCTTTACTTTTGCCACCTTTATTATTAAATCCTGGGCTTGAGTTTCAGCAAAGTCTATCCCCAGTTACAGGAAATAAGAGTCTTTTAAAAACTTCCATGAAGGTCTCTTGGCCGGTCTTCTGGCTGACTGAAAGCTGTCATTCTCTTTCTCCAAGGCTTTAATGCAAATAAAAAAGTCAGCTAATTTTACGATCTTTAAAATTACCTTCGTCCCCACACAGTTCAAGCATTAGAGTCAAGCCATAAGCCAATGTTTCCCTCTCTCCCACCTCGATTCCACTTCCAAACAGGTGGAAGTATCAGTAATTGTGATATAAAATTAGAGTTTAAGACAAGGACTTATGAAAAGGTAGTTTATTTGGAAGGTTCCCAAGACACAGAGCAAAGGAGTAGGAAAAGCAACATAAGAAAGGAGGAAAAGCTTGACACTGAGAACCACCAGAACTCATTCCCATTGTGGGCCTCAGTCTCCCTGAAGAACAATGTTGAATACAGTTCCAGATGAAGAATGAGAGACTGAGACCTTTACCACAAGCTCCTGAGCTCCACTGATGGATGGATTTGTTCATAGGCATCAACTCGCTGCATTTCTGGGCTGCTTTGCTGGTATTATCTGAGTTACAGGAACAGAAATGCATACAAATATAACTTACGTTTCATGTGAGATATGACGAGTATGCATTTGGTCTGTTACAAATGCAGCTTGAATTAGGGTAGGCCAAGGGAAAGTGCCACAGGCCAAGAAAAGAAATTTGTCCTTGAGACCCATGATCTCATTTATACTTACAAAATTCATTTCACAGATGAGAAAATTTAGGGTTAGATTCTGAAGTAATTTACCCAAGGTCACACAAAAAGTAAATGATAGATGCTATTAAAGCTCCATAGAAGTGAAGACTCCACACCCCAGAACTACTGAATCAGGACCTGCATTTTAACAGGAACCTTGTATGCATGTTTAGGTTTGCTAAGCACTAGCTTAAAATGTTTTTCTTTCTTAAATGCCCATAGCCATAGATCAAACAAGATGATTCAAATTATTCAATTCCAGTTATTTATATTGCTCTTTTTAGTCAAACCAAAGACACTGAGTATTTTCTTTTTCAAACCTTAATTATTTAATAATATTTTTGCTGCGAGGAACCCATTGCATTTTTTATCAAGACATTTCTACGGATTAGGGATGGGCTAGGAAGTGAGTGTGTTATTGTTATAGGTAAATATTGTGCCAATCAAGGGTGAAGAGGCAATGACATGAGCATAACACAAGGATAGTATATAAGAGACTGTATTAGTTTCCTATTGCTGCTACAACAAATTACCAGAAACTTAGCTTAAAACAATACAAATTTATCTCACAGTTCTAGTGCCTTGACTAGTTTTTCTAATCTGGGTTTACAACCTCTTCGTGAGACTAAACTAAAGATGTTATCCAACTGGGCCCTTATCAGGAAGCCCTGGGAAGCAGCTGTTTCCAAACTAATTTTGGTTCTTGGCAGAATCCAGGGGTTTTTCGTGGGTATAGAATTGAGGTCCCTGTTTCCTTGCTGGCTTTCTGCTGTGGGCTGCCTTTTGTTCCGAGTGTCCTCTGAGATCCTTGCATGTGGGTCCCTGCATCTCAGAGCCAGCAAGGATATGTCAAAACTGCTCATGTTTGGAATCACTGTGACTCTTCCTTCTGCTACGTTTTTTCTGCTGCCAGCCAGAAAAGGTTGTGTTTAAGAGTTCATGTGGTTAGGCTGAGCCCACACAGATAATCAATACTCTCCTTATTTTAAGGTATGTAACCTCAATTATATCTGCAAAGTCTCTTTCAGTATGTGACATAATATATTCACAGTTTCAAAGGATTAGAGAATGGGCCACTTTGAAAGGCCATCTGCCTACCACAAAGAGGTTCTGTGCTTTAAAAAGTGGTGGAGGTGGTAGGTTTTGGAGATTTATAAATGAGAGGAATATTTATTTCTTCAGTAAATATTTGTTAAATAAACTACTTTCTAGCATCCTGATTTAAAATTTAAAATTTAGCTTTCGAGCAAAAGGGTGTCATTTGAAATTTATAGAGTAGAAAAGCGATAGAGTAGAAAATTTTCTTCAGAAATATTAAATTGCAGTCAACAGGGTATGTAGGCATATTTGAAGTAGCCGAGAAACTAGGATATCTCCCTTTTAGATCTGGAGTTTACAGGTATGAGAAAAAGGCCTACCTTAGGAAGCTGGCAGTGGCAAGAAAAAAGAAAGGATGATTTTGAGAAAAGGTATCAAGAAATAATTGACAAGACTCAGTGCTTGGTGCTTGGTATAAGTAGGATAAGGAAGCTGGGAGCAATACATAATGACTGGGAGCATTTGAAGAACAGCAAAATCACTGAAATACAGTCCTTGAATAAAGGCACCAGGTGAGCCAGCAGCAAACAATAAAAACAGAAAGAGTGATTTTGCATTCCCAATTCATTGTTTTTTCCACCTCTTGCTGCATGCTGTCAAAATGGACATTGTCTGTCATAGCGCATATTCCATCACCTTGACTTCCTCATTAGTAAATCTCAACATAACCCAACCACTAAAGTTTTATACTAATTCTTTCCTATTTATAGGAACAAAATGTCCTTCTCAGAAAATGTCTTTTAACAAATACATGGGCAGAAATCAGAATAAAGCATAAGCCTAAAGTATTAAAAAATTACTCAAGCTCAGAACACATTTGAACCAATTGAAGAGTACAAGCTATGGTTAAATTAATCTTACCACTAGGGAAGGGTTGACATTTTTCTTATACATATTCAGATGTTGTTTTCTCTGTTATGTGAACCAGAAACCTTATGAAGAATAATGGAATAGACACAGAGCATGACACATATGGTGGGCATTTGTTTGAAATCACAGGATAGGAGATTATTTTTTAAAAACATAAAAAAGAAACTCAGTAAAACTGTTATGAAATTATTCAAATCCATACCTTGGTGCAAGTTTTCTTGCTTCAGTTCGCCCAGTTAAGGATGGCATTTATTTTTAGATTAATTTAGTATACAGAAACACAAGCAAACTGAAGGTCAAACTACAATCTGAAACTGTCTCAAATGTTTCTGGTTTGGCTTCACCAAAAACTCATTGTGCCAAACACTTCTTGTCCTTAATTTTTAAACCCTTGTGTATTTTTAAAGAAAATGTAATCCACATGTTTCTTATGCATTTACACTTAACTCATCAAATTCCTCTTGTGTAAGAGTGACGTGACCAAAATGGCTTCGGAAATTATTTATTTGCCTTTGAAACTCCTTTTTTAGGAAAGAAAAGTATGTTCATTGGTTTAATGCATGTTAGGTATCCAGGTGTTCAGTAGAGTTAAGTATGTATATAAAATAATCTAGAATAGCTATCTTTGTCATTGGCTCTAGACTATTAATAAAATGATAATATTCATCATCATCATCATTATTCATAATACTATACTGTTATTATTTACCATTATTGTTCTTGTTAGAGACTTAATAGTAACATTAGTGGCGTTATTAGAATATGTACTTTTATAGTATCTTCACTTACAAACTACTTTTACCTCACTCATTCTTACCTAAAGAATTGAGTAGGAAAAGACTTCCTGCCTATTTCACTTTCTGATGCACCATTAGGCAGAGAGAAATAATTTTCCGATTGCTTTACAGCCTCCACAAATCTCCTTTTTTAGTTTTTTCAGTCTCATTCTCACTTCCTTGACTTTGAGTGTGCTATTCATCTCCCGTAGCTATTTTGTCCTTCTCTCCTCAAATCCTTATTTGTCTCTCTTTATAATCTGAATTAAAACAAATACCATCCCAAAATATTTAATTGTTGAGCTGAAAGTTTCTGTCTTATTGGTTCATTTATGTCTTCTTTGTATCTATGGATACTACATTGTTTTAATTTGCTCCTTCTCCGAATTATACACTGTTACAGTTCTCTCGGTGTACCTAAGTAATCTTGTGGGGGTGTGTTCTGAGCCCCAAGAGAGCACCAAGTATCCTGCAGAGTAGTGTCTATGTCTTCTTACTTCATGTTTTCTCATGGTGCTTAGTTGCAATTGTTATAACTTATGATCTCAGTAAATGTGGCTGGTTAGCTGTTACTTTCACGGTATTAATTATATAACATATGCTACTCATTTTCTTCATGAAAACAATACAGTGAAATACCAGATAAAAGTGGATTTTGACTGTCTTTTTTTAAAATTAAATGAGATGTTTATAATTTATTACTTGAGGCTTAGCCCTTAAATTTTTTTATTTAACTAAAAACTTGAAAACATACTGGACACAAAAAGAACGAGTAGTGAACAACACCTTAATGAAATCTGCCAGTGAAGAAATACCTTGCATTTGCAAAACAGATATCTATGAACCACAACCAGCAGGGCATTGCTTAGGCTTTGTGCTCCATGTTGGCGAAGAAAAGGAGACAGACAACCTCTACTCTCAGAATTCACTGTCTGTTTTGGGAGCCATACAGACAGATAATTTCCACACTGTGTGAAAAATGATAGGACAAAGATAAAAGAGGAGATATATACATCTCAGTTTAGTTTCAGAAGAAACAGTTTTAGAGAGAGATCTCAGCAATAGATAAGCTACGCAAGTTAAGCAACACAGCAGACAAAACAGAAAACCTTTATTTAATAGACACTTATGTAGCACCTACTTGTGACAGTTACTACCCCAAACACCATGCAAATGCTAATTCATTTAATTCTCTTACCTCACCGGTAAACACTGTTACTATCCTAAATTTACAAATGAAAAAACATAAATGTTAGACATACAAGTTAAGTGAATTGTCCAAGGTCAACAGCTGGCACAGCCAGAACTTAAACAAAGGCAGTACGCCTCCAGAGCCCCCACACCAGCTTCCCCTATGGAACTTACACACTCACGAAAAAATAACTCACAGTCAAGGAAGAGCAAGTGGTCTGGCATGGCTTTAGGATAAGCTACATCTCAGACAACGTCAAGAGATGAAAGAAGCTGAATAAATGAAGGGCAACAGTGTCACACTGAAAAATTAGGATTCTATCTTAAACGAATTATTATAATCAATATGAGAGAGTTTTATTTCAATATTAGAAAGAAAATTCTGACAGCATAATGGAATATGGGATATAAATAAGATGGCTGGAGGGTGTAGAAAGATATGCTGAGAAGTACTTGCCATGATACAAGAGAAAAAAAAAGTTGTAACTGGAAATATTTTATTTTTATTCATTTTTCTCCCAGCTTTATTAAGGTATAATTAACAAATAAAAATTGTATGTATTTAGGGTATGTGGTGAGATGTTGAGATGATTGATATATTACTAGAAATATTTTAAATATGAACTTATTTAATATTAACTGGTATAATTTTCCTGGAAAACAAAATAAAGTACTTACCAAAAATAGATGCTTTATTAACTTCAGGTAAGAAAATCCCCCCTAGGAAGCTATTTTAAAGCAATAAATTATTCTTACATATTTATTTATATATATGTTTATCGTGATGCTACTTATAATTCTGAAAAATTAGCATTAACACTAGGGGTTGTTGAAGTGAATTATAGTACAAATGTGTGAAAAAGTATTACCCACTCATTAGAATAGTTATTTATAAAGTATTTAATCACCAGGAAAAATCCTTAGATATATGAAAGTAGCCAAATATTCATTTTTCTTTCTTGCTGTGTAAATAGAATATTTCTGAGTGGAAGTTTATACTGATTTTCTTCTTTAACTTTGTTGTGTAGTTTTCCAAATCAGTGCCTACATATTATTTATAAAATATGTCAATAAAAGAGCATTTAGTTTGTAACCTAGGAAACTTTATTGTTCTTTATTTATTTCAAATAGGAGCCAAATACAGAGTGAAAAAATTACGTGAATTATAAAGCTATGTCAGAGGAAGCAGTTGGCCATAATCATGAGTGTACATGAGAATGATTACATGAAAAAATTATGCTCTTCAGGGGTATTTAAATATGATAGAAGGAATCATGGCTTTAAACTTAAGCACTAAAATTTAGAATTTCAGATACTAAGAAGATAAGAGGATATTTGGCCATTAACCATTTTCTTGGAATTTCTGAAAAACAGTGTTCAGGGCCCACACATAGATGCCTGACTCTTTTATTTGCATTTTAGACAGATACTGCCTGTGCGATTGTGTCTTGTTTCTTGGATAAATTAACCAGTATTCAGAATGGTGGTGATATGACTTGACTGCTATGGAAAATGTGTAGCTTGAGTGACCATATTTTCCCTGTTGTCCTATGGGGGTGGATGTGAATTTTCATTCAATAGGGTTCTTTATCTTACCAAAGGAAGAAAAATAATGGGAGAAATGTTTACTTCAATGACTTTAAGAAAATATTTATACGGAAACTAATTCTTCAGTCTTATCTATTCTTATGACGTAAGGATTTTTGTCCCCATTTTGCTGATGAGTCAGCCAAAACTCAGTGAGATTAAATGGTGCATCCAAAGGCACCCAGCAAGTAAGCATTCTGAAGTGGCTTTCAATCTAGATCTTCTCTGTTAAAACTCATAATTTTTTTCTACTTACATCCTGTTTTTCTTTATTGAAAAATCTGGATTATGAGATTTCAGAGATAAAATAGCATTTGACATTAGTTATTCCAACTACCTTAATTTCTGTTTTAGAGAATTGTATACGAGAAGAGTTACCATAATTGTATACCACTTAACTAAGGTCATGCCACCAACTACTACAGTACCAGCATTATGCACATGGTTGCTTTCTCTCTACATTTTATGAACTAACCAATCGGCCCAAATTCTTTGGCTTACTGGGCTTGAATGAAAAATAGACTCCTGGGGTGGAGAGATTATCTAGCCATATGAACTTCAGGTTCCATTGTAATAAATCCTCTCTTAACAGGCCCTTCAAGCCTATAGTTAATTGCCTTTTAACTCATATGATTTTAACACTGTAGGCCAAAATTGGACATCTTGTTTAACTATTATAATTATAAACAATAAAGACTTTTTACGTTCTACATTTAACTTTAATTCAAAAGTAAAATTAGCAACTCACATGTGTCTAAACCAGTAGTTCTCAAAATGTACTTTTGAGGTCAGAAGCACTAGTATCACCTAAGTACTTGCTAGAAGTGAAAATTCTCAGGCCTACCCAGGAATCACTACTGAGTCTCGCTCTGTCACCTCAGCTAGAGTGTAGTGGCATCATCTAGCTCACTGCAACCTTAATCTCCTGGGCTCAAGCCATCTTCCTGCCTCAGCCTCCGGAGTAACTGGGACTACAGGCATGCACCACCATGCCTGGCTAATTTTTTCTATTTTTAGTACAGACAGGGTCTTGCTCTTGCTCAGGCTGGTCTGGAACTCCTGGCCTCAAGCAGTCCTCCCACATTGACCTCCCAGTGTGCTAGTATTAAAGACAGGAGCCACTGCATCCCACCGATATTCTTTAAAATATTGCAGGTAGCACGAATACATGTATTCATTATTCAATGCATATTTAGGAAATGCTTATTGGAAGTTATTTTTAAAAGTTTCCTAAAAAGTGAACAATATGTTAAAGGAGGATAATGATGGCAACACAATATTAATAATAATAATAGCATTTATTAGGTCCTTTCTATTTTCTAGGCTCTATGCCAAAAACCTGACAAATAGTAAGGCTGATCTTTGCTTAATTCTGTCTGCAATGGCAGACAGAAAGTATTATTTTTCCTTATTATTTACATATAAGGAAACTAAGGCTCAGAAATAGTAAGCTATAACCTAAAATTACACATCCAATAAATGATAAGTATTGGTACGAATTCAAATTCAAGTACAATAGACCTTGAAATCTTTCAAGTGTCTGAACTACTTTGGAATAAAGGACAGTAAATAATAATGTGGCCGTAAGTTATTTGCTTGAAGAAGGTTTTAGGGATACAACTTGACATTTTTCTTCTTTATACATGTTTGGAACTTTAATGAACAGTGAAACCTTAGTGTAGAGGTTCAGCTTGTAGACCCCAAAGCCTTCCTGTCTTTGAATGATGCCTTCACAACTTATTTGCTGTTTGACTCCTGAAAACCAAATTGAATTCTTGGTTCCAGTTTCTCATTTGTGAAATTAAGGCAATATTAGTATTTACCTCATACTGGATTATAGTAAATACACACTCTCTCTCTTTCCCTCCTTTCTCTCTCTATATATGTTATATATATATAGACACACACATACTATATATACACACTACGTATATATATACACTACATATATATACATACACACTATATATATGGTGATTAATTTTATATGTAGACACTATGAGTGAAAAGTCCCTTGAGTTAAATGTGGTGATGGAAGAAAGGATCACTGATTTATTTTTAATTATAATTCTCCAGTAGGAAAGTAGATAGATGTATTTGAAACTGAACAATAAATTGATACTAAAATCAGTTAACATTAGTTTACCCAAAAAAACCCTCATCTTTTAATAAAATTTAGACTAAGTTACTTCCATTTTCAAAGCTCTAATGGTCTGTCTAATTTAGGTATCTTGACCACTGACCTATGAAATACACACAAAAAAATTTGCACCAGTCCAATATAATTAGATCATTGATTACACTAACACAGACAATCACAGCTGCTGGAGCCCAGTAGTACTTAAACATTGCCATGCCTCAATTTCTTAATAGGAAACAACAAAAAAAGACTAACTATCTGGTAGTCTGATGTGGTGATCATAAATTAATTTCTTGCCATTTGCATGCTAAATTTTATTGCTATGTTTCAAGACTGAATCTACTTTTGCAGCAAAAGAAACACTGCATATTCTTTTGATTAACCACTGGAAAACAAAGTTATTTCTTTCTTGAATATCACATTTGATTTTTTTCTTTCTTATGTATCAACATTCACTAATGATATTTAGATTTTTTTGGAGAGTGTTGTTGTTATTCTAGCATGAAAACAGGTTTATGCTATCTCTGCAGCTGAAATACCAATTAGAGGCAGTCAATGAGTGTGAAATTCTCCTACTCTTTCTTGTGTAGTCCTCAAACTCCTTGGAGCACTTTGCATTGTAACAACAGATGTGTGCTGTCCATTATGCTCTGCTGTCCCATTTTCTCTAATTGGTCCCGATGTTGTAGCCATCAGATATGCTTCCTTTTACTGCCATCTGATCCCATTTACAGGGAGAACCATTCATCATTTCTACATGATAACGTAAAACGTGTGTCTTTTTAAGACTAGTCCTTTTGGACAAGCTGGTTGTTTCTCCTGTATGATGTCTTCCTGCTCTGCTGCCCTGTGGGAAACATAAATCCATTTGTTTGTGTGAGGGTTTTTCTCTAAGATACTCGCTATGGGCTCAGAATAGTTCCTACTGTAGTAGATTTTTCAAGAGTTAAAGATTTGTAGATTTTGGTGAATAGGTAATAAACATTTATTATAAAAGCAAAAATGCAGATAAATATACGCCGAAACACACACAAGCACACCGACATACACACAAGACTGTTGATGTCAGTTTGGGCGTATGAGACAATAAAGCAATTTGGAATGATGGCTTCAGTTTAGTCATCTGATCTTATGACAGGTGCACACTTTCCTTCTTCATCTCTATGATTGCTAAGCCCTGCGAGGAAATTTCCCATTTGCTATTCTTGGGGTAGACACGGAAAATTCCAAAAGTTCAAAAAGGAAATAAGCTACTAGGGGCTAGGATTTCATTCAAATAAGAAAAATCCCATATGATTTTCCACTAGATATTAAATAAGAAAAATCTATTATTAAGGCTCTTTACATTTTACACTGTGGCATTTTGGTTTTTGGGTTTTTTGTTTCATTTTGTTTTCTTTTTTCAAAGGATCTTTCAGCTTTTGATAGTCACTTAAAGTTGTGAATCAAAGAAAGTTGTGACAGTCCCCATGGAGAAATTTGGACACAAAGTGGTTAAAGAGACGGCAACAGGTAGCATGGCATTGCATGGCAGCGCCAGCAAGCATCCAGGCCTCTGACTCCTACATAAGCCATCTTCAAATTATACCATTAACAAATGTCAAACATTAAAATAAGTGAAAGATCTTCTCTCTCTTAGTACTTGTAATATTCCAATGGGCATCTATGGTTCCTCATAAAGGCCTCACTGCCTCATTGGTTTGGCTTTCTTCACAAATAGCTGAGACGGATTCATTTATTCTTTAATTTACTCAACAAATATGTAAATGAACAGCTATACGGACTGATTATTTCTCTACACAATCAGGGATAACTTTTCTTCTATATTTGTGGATTTATTGACTTATAAGTCAGTAAGTTACATGATTTTTGAAGTGGTCGATTTATTTGTCCATCTATATAGCCTAAAGCAAAAATATGGGTGCGAAAAGTATTATAATAGAATTGGAATTTTATATTGTCTCCCCTAAATTGGTTATATTTCTACAATAATAAAATTAACTTTCAAGTCATATAATTAGTCATATAATTGTTTATCTTGCTTTGGATGAAATAATCACCTGGATGAATGCTCAATTTTGAAAACAAAATAAACTCATAAAAATAATAAAAATGCAAAAACCTGAGCATGGTAATACTTCACCTCTCTTTTTATGGAGAGCTATGTTATGGTGCTGCTGCTTTCCACAAAAAACAGCCTGTTCTGTGGCCATGATGTGTAGCTCCTGCTACGTAAGCAGCTAAGAGCATCCAAATGACATAATAGGAATACAATTACAGCTCTCAGAGAGTTTGTTCCATCACGGGTTATATCTGAATCATAACAATTGAAGAAGTAATATGAGTACATTTGGGGGTAATTTAAATACATGTGTTTCCTACTCATTTGTGGACAATAATGGATTCAGGTTTGTTCCCTAGTTCTGTCTTTCTTTAGAATTTTTAATGTTATATTGACTTACATTAATAAAGGAACAGTATGAAAAAATAAAGAAACTTCTCCTTGCCTGAAAAACACTAGAATATCATAAAAAACTAGACCTGTATCCAGGCATAACTATATAAGCATTTTGGGAAGTAGGAAGACAAAACAAAGGAAACCAAAGTGTTTACTGTATGGAAAACAAATCTGGTGCTTAAAAATAAACAGGTTCTGCCTTTATCCTTCAGGCTTTTATATTTCATCCTTAAAAATGTAGAAATGTAAATAAAAAAAGTTATATAGTTTAAAACACTACAAATAAATTATATTGTTTATGTAAAATACTTTGAAAAATTGACATTTCCAGTTATGTACTTTTGATTCTAGATTTAAAGAACTTAATTTACTGAAGGACTCTAAATAGTCTGATACATATGAGAAATACATATATAGAGATACGTATTGAATATACATGTATCTATAAAGGGAGAGAGAGAGACAGGGAAAGAGAGAAAGCAGTGAATGTGCTGCACTTACTACAATGCCAACAAAAAAATAGCTTTGCCAAAGACCATAATATAAAGGCAACAATTTAAGGTCTGTCAAATCTGGCCCTGTTGTTAGTTGAATGAATTGGGACAGGTTCTTTAACGTCTATACACCTCGTTTAAGAGGAATGATAATCATAATACCTAAATCTCAAGACTGTTGTGAGGCTTATGCACAATTTTAAAAATTATTAAATACTACTTAATTTAATAGGCAGAATTGTTTTTGAAAAACTGCTCATAATTATAGACATCATAAAAACGTGAATTATACTTTAAAAAATGGGAAACTCAACATATAAATTAACATTTTCAGAAAGACAATAACTGGAAGTACAGACAGGTTTTTAATGATCTAACCAAAAACTCTCATGGTGCTCACATCAAAAAGAAAAGCGAATAGAGCTTTTGGCACAATGAGAAATAAACATACCTATCGAAAATCCTTGGAAATCTGTAAAAGGAAAATATTTGCTGCTGTATTCAATAAGCATATTCACCACTCTAACAGTTTTAAAAATAACCTCTAAATGCTAAACTGGAACAGTTAAGTACATTCAGCCATTCAGTCATTTTTCCATTCAACAAATATTTTTTAACTGCCTACTATGTGTCAGAAATTGTGCTAGACTTAAAACGAAAAACACATGTTCTCCACCTCAGGGAATTTATAACGTTCTCACAAAGCACTGCCAAGATAATGTCTGAAAAATTCTGCTCTTTTATATCCACACCTAGCATCAAATATTTTAAGATATTCATAGAGGTTATAACTTTTATATTTATTGATTCACAAACCAAATGCTAAAGCTAAACAATGTCTGGAAACAACTGTTCACTTCTGAAGAGAAATGTCTGGAAACAACTGTTCACTTCTGAAGGAAACGTATTATGAGATCTAGTTGAGATGTTTTTCAAATAAAAATTCCTTGAATTTACACTTTAATGAGTCCAAATCTTGCATAGTCAGAGCAGAAAAATCTCATGGTATAATACAATTTAAGTAAAATGTGCAAGTCATTTGATGTACCCTGTAAGTTAGCAAGCATATTTTGCTGATGTGTTAAATTTAATTAAATATTATGACTACTTTCAAATATAAGGGAAACAATTATTGTTTTAACATTAGATCTTCACTTTTCTTAGGCAATGTTTCAGTCAGTTAATAGTTCATGTCGTTGAACTTCAAAATACATGAAATGCTTCTACCCTTTAAATATGTTCCTCAACATCTTTTTAGGAATATCTACTTGAGGTCACCAAAAGTAGAACATCAATGTAATAAAAAATAAATTCCAAAATATAATTTGGGTCATTTTTTTCTGTGTAGACATTTCTTGGAACAAGGTAAACTTAGAAGGAAAATTGTATTTTAAAATCTAGTAATAGTGAGAACAATTCCACCTAATATTTGTATATATATATGTGTGTATACGTATGTAGGTGTGTGTGTGTATATATATATTTCTAAATGGCAAGTATATATTGTACATGAGAAGTGATGGAGATGTGTGTCAATCACCAAAAGACATTATGGTTAGATATTTCTACATGATCTCAGGTGGAAAGTTCAACATAAATTTAATAGGCCTGAAAAATTAAAAACTCCAAAATGATGTAGGTCAAATGATTTTGAATGTGTGTCATACTATTTAAGCAAATATTTACTTCATGGATATATCAAGCATACACTATGAGATATAATTGACATTATGATTTCAGAAGAGCTAATTTTCAGGTTCATCATCCAAGATGATTTTAAAAATTACTCAAAGCTGTGAGAAAAATTTTTTAAATCATTAGTCCTTATGGACCATGGAAATATTTCTTAAATAAAATAAAATAGAAATGTCTAGATAAAATATTTGACTTAAGACCACTGAATCAGTCAAACTAGTTGCTTCCTAAATGTAAGGCAGGGAGGAAAAACAATACAGCAGTTAAGAACCAGACAGACCAAACAGCCTGATTTCAAATCCTAATTCTGCCATTTACTAGCTCTGTGACCTTCACTGGGACAGAATACCATGTGGAAATATGGACGGGCCCCCTACCTTTCAAAAATAGTATCTTCTTTTTAGGGGTATCATGAGGATTAAATGATTCAGTACACAAAGAAACATGTAGAACAACATCCGGATTTGAATTAGTGATCAGGAAGAGTTAGTTCTTATTTTTTAATGCTTATTGTCATTGTCAACTTAGATATCATAGACAAAGCAACTTTACATAGAAACTAAAAGTAATTTAAAATATTAATTCATAGTTACCGTTAGATAACAGTTGTTATGAGTCCTTATAGTTTTTCCCATATTAAGGATTTTCGTGGCTATAGGAGACATTCTAAGTTATCTTGTCCATCCTATTAAAGTAGACCTAGTAAATGAAAGTGAATAAAAGATATACCACAGTTAGGGAGAATACTAGGATGACTTTATTGTTACCACAGGTGAAACTGACTGAGTGAGCAATTGGTTTAGAACTTAGAGTTATCTACTAAAGGAGACACCAGAAACAGAGGTTGTAATGATTGGAATGATAGCACAGACCTTCCAAAAAAAAATGGTTCTCAAATTTATTCTCAAGTAGACACAAGATTTCCTTTGAGTCAAATAGGGACAGGTGAAATAGTCTACATCATATTTTTGATATTTTACAGATACCTCTGTTTTATGATGACTTTCAGTGGAAATTTAAAAATAAAGATCATTATGTTACACTGAATGCTCATTATACCTTTTATATAAGAATTAAAAGATTCTAAAATCAATATATTTTTAATTGACAATCAAAAATTGTATATATTTATTGTGTAGAATATGAAGTTTTGAAATATGTATACATTGTGGAATGGCTATATTCAAACTAATTAACATATGCATTACCTCACAAACTTATTATTTTTTGTGGTAAGAACACTTAAAATATACTCTCGTAGCAATTTTCTGGAATATAGCATTGTTATTAACCATAGTCATTATGTTGTGGAAAATCAATATTGAGATGAAAATAAACCATCTAAAGAAATTCTTTTTAGAAGACAAATACCAATAATACATTAGATTTTCCTGCATTTTAGCATTAGCATTTCCTGCATTTAAAATTTAAGTCACTGCCCTCAACATGTAATTAAGCAATGTTTCTTTGACTGGATTTTAAATTATGAGTTCTAAAGTACAAGAGTGGGAAAATGCCATATTCTTACAGCAGCTATATCATTTTAGGTTTAGTTCAAGTACTATACACAAACACTTAGGTAACAAATTCTATAGACCTATCCAAACACTTCAGGTAAATTTGCTTTCTGGTCACTGTATTTGAATAAATTTTATAATTTTTTTTGTTATTAATAATGAGTAATATGGCAGATTAAAAATGACCACCACCTCTTTGACTCGATTCTATTGAAGAGGTGGAGCCTTGTCACCTTTCTTGAATGTGGGTGAGCTCTGTGAGTGCTGGGCTCAGTAACATAAAGTCAAAACGATGTTGTGACAAGTGTTAGATCCGTGCCTTAAGAGGCTGGGAGCATATATGTACTGTCCCTTGGAACACTGTCTCTGGCAGCCCTCAGCCATCACATAAGAATTCTGACTACTAGAGGACTTCTGTGCTGGAATGGCAAATGTAGGCACTCCAATTGACAGTTCCTGGCCAACTCAGCCTTTTGTCATTCCCCACCAAGGAGTCAGATGTGTGAGTGAAGCCACCCTGGATCCGCACTTCACCTTGGATCCTTTGCCCCTGAATATCGGAATAGTCAAAACCCACACGGGTCAAAACCATGTGGAACAGTACAGCCCAGCAAAGCTCTGATTGAATTTTTGACCCATACGATCATGAGATATAATAAATTAAAGATGGGTCTAAACATCTCCCTCTGCTTCACTTAAATTCATATTTTCTATGTAAATGAAAACAATAAAAGTGTTTCTGTCAACCTCAGCTGTATATAGCTGAGAGAACTGATTTGTTTTCCTATGATAAATAGAACAGAATTGCTTCAATTATATCCTACGTTTTTCAGGTAGCTTTGGTTCCTCCTCAATTTCAGAATAATAAAAATATTAAAGGACTCCCCCCAAAAAATAAAGGATGTGATTTTGCTTAAATGTCACCTCTTCTGAAAGGCCTTCCTTGACCTACCTACATAAGATCTTTCCTTGATATCCTGCTTATTTTTTTCACTGCACTTAGCATACTGACATTACATTCAATGTGTAATATTCATCTTCACTTTTGCATATCACTTCCCTGAGAGTAATTGGTCCATTTTGTTTACTGTATAGAATAGTGACTGGCACATAGCAGCCTCCATATATATTTGCTGAAGAAGTAAAAGTCTGCCTTCAGATATTTTATCTGGAAATTACAAACTTTGCTTTTATAAATGAAAATATAAGTCACTCAATAATATTAAAGAGAATATTATTCTGACATGGTCAGAATAAAAACTTTCAGTTTCCAGGAAATGATTAATATATACATTTATTAATTTTGGGGGGGTGATGATTACTACAAATATTTACTTGATATTCATTTGTATAACAAGAAAAAAACATTTAAAAACTATCCTGCTTTTAAATATGAAAATTTGAAGTATGGTTCTCTCTGGAGTTAATAACAAACTAAACATTTTCCATTGTCTTTCCTCAAAAGTGAATTATGTACAAAATACCACATCCCCCGTTTCATGTGATTATCTGTACAAGTCGTGATTGTGAGAGTATCAAGAAATTTATTTTAGCACATGTGCGCTTACAATGGCATTGAAAGGTTATGTCGATAAAATTAATTGTTCTGTTTGACAAAGAGTGGGAGAAAAATCTAGAAGGCCTTTAAGTAAAAGTGAAATTAACTTTGAAATGGCAAAACATACTTTGGTTTCCTGTTTGGTTTACATGAACACACTATTATCAATCTATTCACAAAATCTCAGTGTGGTACCATTTCCCTATTAAAGCTTTATGCAGAGGGAATGGAGCTATTTTGTATGCTTATCCTTTGTTCTTCTACCACTTTTTCTTTCCCATGTTTACATTACAAGAGAGAAGTTAAGAAAATAAAAGAAGCCAACTGAGAAAGGCCACATAGCAGATTTGTGGCTTCAGGAGTAGGAGCAAAGAGCACAAATTCTCCAGGCGCGTTGCTTGCATGGCTAACAATACATTTCACTTTTTAAAATTCAGTTAAATGACATGAGAAGCTTCATCATTATTTTCCTGAATTAATTTCTCTTTCCCATGCAACAATGGCTGTTCTTCTTATCAACCATTCTCATAAGGGGGAGTAAACAACCAACCACCTCAGCAACATATATTATTAAGATTCTTCCTTTTTCAGGCCAGCTGTCTCTGCAATTATATTTTACAAATACAATTCTACACAGCTCCTCTCAGTTGAACACAATAATGTAATTTTACTGAATGACTCTGCAGAAGGCCTAATTATTTCTTGAAGTAGGGCTCCTGATGTTATTTTGCATTTAATTCACGACCACATGCTGAAGGTTATTATCTGTGCAACAACCAATTGAAATGTTTTCTAAAAAGTATTTCACATACTTTTAACCTGTGAGTTTTAAAAACAACTGTACTTTTCTTTTCAAACACACCTGAAGGACTCAAATCTAATAAAGAATTCAATTATAAACTTTATATATATCCAATTAAATCTGTTTTTAATTCAAAAATATATACAAATCTATTGAAAGTACATCTGTGTCATCTAGCCAATTATTTACATAATTTAAATCAACAAAAAATTTAGTACTTGTAAATTAATAAAATGTTATAGATATCCATGTCAGTGTCTGGGAAGAGTATTATTCATTCGTGGAATCTTTTCTGAAAATATTAATTAAAAACAATCTCTTCATTCTTGAAATATCTAGAGACTGTTTAAATCTCTTTGTGACATCCATCATATGCCACCTTAAACTGGGATATTTCTTTTTACAAAGATAGACATACTTATACACATGCACTTATCTTCCATTTAAAAATACATTGATATGGAAGAGATACCGCAATAAAAATAATAGTTAACACATAGCAAGAGCTTACTATGTACCAGAAATACACCACCCTTTAGGTACATTATCTCCCTAAATCTTTACAATGGTCCTAGGGAAAATACCATTTTACAGATAAGAATTTCAAAATTTAGAAAGTAGCTTGCAAAAGGATATATAGGTAGTAAGAGGAGAACATAAGGTTTTAGTCAAGAGATCTACTGTCAAAGATCTAGTTCATAACACTGAACATGCCATCATATGAGGGCTGTCCAGAAAGTATCCAGCCATTGTTAATATAGTTTTCATATTACATGGCTGGATACTTTCTAGAAAGCCCTTGCGTATTTAGCTTGTTTGATTACTGAGACATTGTGTGTGTGTGTGTATGTGTGTGTGTGTGTGTGTGCCTCTTCAAGATGTGTAGATTCTTTTGAAAAGAGAATAAGGATAACATTAAAATTTCCCAGATGAATTTTGGATCTTTAGAAACAAAGATAACTTCAATAACAAAGTGCATTTGAAATTCTAAAATAGAGGCTATAAAATTTGTTTTTCCTATATGATTTCTTTACCTGAGGAAATTAATGTAGTGCATTATTTTCTTATATATGGCAATACAAATGATTTATTCTGATATAGTGCTTAGTTACATTTGAGAGGAAAAAAATATAAAAAATGTCCTAAGATTGAAGATGAAAATGATATTTAGAGCTAGAATTTTAAAAATTATTTTACAAACAATAGTGTAATAGTAAACTTAAAATATGAAAATATTTCATAGGAAAAAAACAAAGTATCTTTTACTTTTCAGATTATTTGGAAACTTCAACAAACCATCTCCATAACTAGACTTATTCTCTTATTATGCATTTGTGGAAATGGCATTATAAAATATACCTACAAACCTCACAAATTCTACAGAGGCTTGTCTGTAAGAATAATTATTAGTCAGCTTTGTCTGCAAAAATATATTTATTTATATTACCTAGGACGCATTTATGTCACACTGAATTTGCTCATGTTGTGACAAGTGTAATTCCAAACCAAGAAGACAGAAAAATATCTATGTTAATGAAGTTCACAGAGAAAATATTCTTTTGTTACATAGAAATAAATTATAAGTCATTTTCTTAGTATGCAAATGATGAAAGTCAAATAGTTGTAACTTTTGTAACATTGCATATAGAAATGTCATTAAATTTTTTGACTTATCAACAAGAACCTTAGGAAACATGATTATTTAACAGCTGTGTGGTAAAATATTGACTGCATTAAATAATACTTGTCAATAAAACTTACAATAGCAGTGTAAAATTAAATCCTGAGGTTTGTTCGGCAGAAATAAAAGTCAAAAGAGAGAATATTTGATTTCAGTAAGCACTCTCAGACTGCAATGCTTCTAACATGATTAATATAGTTCTTTCTATGTTTTATATGCAGGTGGATAAAATGATGATTATAATTAATGTGGTTATACAAATATGAATATTTAAGATGCATTTTATCACAGAGATACTTACATCATTAAACACTAGATGCTGCAGGGAAAGGCAATCTGTGATAATATGGAAACTGTCTTTTTAGATCTTAATATATTTTTAAAGTATTTTTTAAGTTTTAGAAAGAGATAAATTTAGCGGTACAACTTTTAATACCCAGCAACTTAATATATAATTTAAGATTAATGCACAGAGTGATTCTAGATGTAAGTCGGTAATATTTTGCCTATATAACAATAATAATGAAATCTTATAATGGCCTTTTAAGTTGTTTATGTGGCTTTACAATGAATCAATTATTCAGATTACTTTTTAGCAAATAAAATTAATTTTATAATGACAGGCTATTACTTTGAATGAAAATATTGCATTTCTACAAAAGTGCCAATGCTGTTAACAAAGATGCTCTACTTGACCAAACTTCAGTCAGGCTCCCCTGAGCCCTCTGCTCAACTAGGCTAGACCCCGGGTTTTGGTCTTAGTTCTTACAGCATCTAATTTTAGCAAGAATCTTGCTAAGTTAGGTTAGCCAATATTCCCTACTCTCTATATCTGGTCACCTTCAATATCTAGCCAAATTCTTTATCTTCATCATGTCCCAAGTCATATCTGATCACCTTGGAATTATCCTACCCTCTTAGTAATTTTCTATCCACCAATCTCCTTACTCTAGTTAGCCATAAATCCTTTTCCTTGTTGTATTCAAAGTTGAAACCAATTTCTGTTTCCTACCGTAAAATTCTCCTGTGGTAGTCCCTTGAAGTCTCTTGAATAGTCTTCCTTACCATCTTTAACAAGAGTTATGAATAATTTTTTCTTTGGAAGTAATTTCTCCAGCCAAATTGCTTTAGCTGACGCTCATTTACGTACAAACAAGCTATTCCCACCAAGTCCTACCTAAATGGCAGAAGTGTAAAAAAATTAATGCTGATGTTTTTACAAACAAAAATTCCAACAATAGGGAAATATTTCAATATATTTTGTTTGTATTCACTTATAAACACTAAAATCATCAGTTTAAAGAATTTTTGGTAACACAGGAAAGAGGCTCATGACTCAATAATGTTAAATGACAAGTTTGACAAAGTTCTTTATTTTACTTTCTTGGTCACTCAGCGGCCTAGCCAATACCACTTAAATCCAAAATATCTCCCACCCTTTTCCTGCACCAAACCAGTAAACGTGAGTGGAGAAAACAATCACCCTAATTGTTCTCACTTTAAATTCATGAACATGAGCCATGATCTTTCTAACCCTATCTTATTCTGTCTCTAGCACATTCACTTAGTCATCAAAGGGATCATTTCGGACTGTCACTAATCATGACTAACTACCTGTCCTCATTTGCCCTCACATAATCTGCCCTCTTGCCTATTACTAGGGTTCAACTTCTCATCTTCCTGACTAAAGGATATCCCATTCATTCTCTTTCCTTCTCATGGGCTTCACAGTTCTCCCTCCTTTCTTATACCACGAAATATTTATTCACATATAATTTCAATGAGCATTTAACCCAGATGTTGTTTTTCCCATTTTAAAAGAGGAAGTAACACCTTATTTTGACTTTATCTTTCACCTGCTCCTGATGCACCACTTGTTTTTATTTTCTTGCTCTCCTTTCTACAAAACTCCAGGAAAGAGCGGCTTATACACTCTCCAATTCTTCTCCAATTCTTATTTAATTCTTCTTCAGATTTTCTTCCCTAGTACTGCTCTGATCACCAATATCCTCCTCATTTTAAATCCAACACTCTGTTCCCATTTATCGTCTCACTTGATCTATCAATGCTAACACAGATAGAGCTCTCTCTAACTAGATAAACGTCCTTTCCTTGGTTTCCAGACCACTCCTTTTCTTGATTTTCCTCCTTCCTCACCGATTACTTCTCTACTCTAGTTGCTGTTTCTTTCTTTTCTTTTCACCCTCTTAATATGCTTAAAATGCTTCAGGGCTCAGTCCTTGGTCTTTTCAGTTCTCTAGCCATACTCATGCCTTTGCTGCTCTACCTGGTCTTATGGTTTTAAACACCTTTAACTCCCAAATGTTATATGGCTGGACAAGACTTCTTTTCTGAACTGTACAACTCTATATCTGACTTCCCACTCAACACTTCCATTTGAGGATTAAGTACGCATCTCAAACTTAACATGTCCAGATCTGGATTCTTCTCCATCATAGACTTCATCTCAGAATACAGAGTCGATGGCTCCTATGTTCTGTTGCTCTGGAACGGAGTAGTTGCCCAGTACATTTTGCTAAATTAAAGAGTGAATGAATAAAATACATGCACTAAATTTTTGGAGAACATACATTTACAAGTATCAAATTAAAATATCATATATCAATATCTAAATAGTAATGACCTCCATAAGTGGCAGAGGTACTAGTTATTTCACCTAAATTTTCTCTGATGGTTTTGTACTACTCTTATAGCCAGACGAAATAGTTAAGTACAATCCTTCTAGATTTTAAGAGACATAAATAATAAGATTGGATAAGCATGTTAATGAAAATACTACCATTAGAAGAATTAAATAATTAGAATTCATGATTATGTTTATAGGGTCATCAAGCAATATTTCCTTTCACTTCATCAAAAAAGATATTTCAATGAAAAGTAATGAATATTAAATAATTTTGAGATGGCATTTTCTCATATTCATGAAAAAAATGCATAAAAGGATTTTAACTTTATTGCTATATCTGAGATCTAGGAAAGTGGCATGTGGTAATAACTATTTTTCATAACTAAAATGCTATTTTTATTAAATAAATGTATTTATAAGTAATTAATACTAAACATTTATTTCAATTTCTTATATACCTTTGGGCCTCTCATATCAATATTTGGTTAGTAATGTAATTCAGATTATATAAATGTATTTCTATTAAAATAATGTAATCCAGATATTTGGCTTATTGAAATCTTTCCACCAAACTATGTAGGCAAAGTGAAATATTTTTCAAGCTGGAAATCTGAGCATTTTAGCCAAGGACCAGACAAGGTAGTTAGCTTTTATTTTCTTCTGACTTGTATATGCTTTGGGTTTGTGATCATGGAATTACCCAATGGATACTTGAAACTGATGGGCTAAGAGACTCTAAAATTATAGGGTAGGCTACACTAAAAACAACTGTTAGTGCTTTAAAAATTGCATGTCATCTACATTCCTCGTGAAAATGAACATTGAAAAGCTCTTGTAAAAATAGATCTGATAACATGCATTCACTATGCCCAAATTAGGTTTAGTCTGATTTTTCCTTTTCTTTTTTTAACAAAAGTTGCAGGGATTCATGCTTTTTCTTTATTGATGTAGTTTATACTACATGCCTATAAAACTGAATTTTTATTTATTTGTTTATTTCTTAATTTTAATAGTTGCTTTTAGAAAATTGTGTTTATGAGTTTGGACTCTGGTTTTGAGCTAGCTGTGAGACATTAGTCAAGTTATTGAAACCTTCTGTGATTTAATTACCCCTTTGTTAAATGGACATTAAAAGAGCATTTAACTCATTATTGTTATTTTGAGGATTACATGAAATAATGCATGTAAAGTCTATAGAACATTTCCTCATGCATATTCCTAACAACTATGACCAATAGCAATGGACATAAGCCTACATTAGGATAACTTTTTATTTCTGTATCTGTATATTATATTAGTTTGCTAGGGATGCCATTAAAAAGCACCACAAACTAAGTGGCTTAAACAACAAAAAATTTATGTTCTCACAGTTTACATAAAGGCTGGGAATCCCGGGTCAAGGGGTGAGGGGGTTGGATGATTCTGAGGCCTCTCTCCTTGGCTTGTAGATGGCCACCTTCTCACCGTCCCCTCACATGGGGGCTCATTCGTCGTGCACAGGCATCCCCGGGGTCCCTTTTGTGTGTTCAAATTTCCTATTCTAATAATGACAAGTCATTGTCATTGTATTGTATTAGGGCTCAGCCTTCCTTTAACTTAATCACCTTTTTAAAGGCCCTATCTCCAAATATAGTCATATTCTCATGTCCTGGGGATTAGGACTTTAACCTATGACTTTTGAGGATATACAACTCAACCCATAGCACATATGAAAAATTACGATAAAATTCTAGACACTGCCCCTCATTATGTTTAGCTCCTTAAAATCCAAGCATTATTTAATTATTATAATAGTCCTGTGAAGGATATATTGTTTTTATTTATGTGTGAGGATTTCAAGGCTGAATAAAGGTTACTTCCTTGGGACTAAAAAGCTGACAAGTTCAGAATCCAGATTTTGAACTATGCCTTCTATCTGACTTGAAGGCCAGGTTTTCCTGCCATATTTCAGTTACGCTAAGTTGATCGATTATCTGTTATTTGTCAATTCATGTGCCAGGTAAGTCTTTCAAATTACCATGCTTTTACAGTTGTTTTAAATTTTGGTTTATTTTTTAGCTGTCTCCATAGGTGAAGCTGTGATTTTCCTTTGTATTGGAGTGTTTTTTTTTTTAATTTAAAATTTTCAATGAGTAATAAAATAAAAATCAACTTCACTCTCTTCTAACATTTGAGATTTCTTCACTGGACATTGGATCCAGAATTGGGAAGTTTCTGCTTAGGTGGCCATTTGGGATGATGGGAAAGTGAGATTAAAGTAATCAGAAATTCCAGGAAGATGAGAAAACTCATACAAGTTTACCGAAGCTATGGTGTAATAAGGCTGAAAGAGGAGTAGACTTTTGGATTTCATTGCCCTATTTCTATCGCTGATGTTTTCTCCTATTTGTCCACATTCTTAAAGTAGACTAATGTATAAACAGAATCAATACTATGGTTCTTTTTAATAGAAGGGTATGTTTTGGGGATAAAATCAAGACTAATAAATTAGCCCATCATTTTTTTAATGATTATGAAGGCAGCAATGATTTTTAAAACACCACTGATTTCAACAATTAACTATCATCATTTCAACAGACACATTTGGTAAGAACTGCTTTACATGCCAGTATGTGGTCTGATCTAAATGGATGCTCTCCTAAAAATATAAATTAAAATTTTGTTTTCATGCTATTAGGCCTTCTTCCTCTCCTGTGATATCACCCACTGAGCTTCAGTAAACGACATCTTATAACTCATCACAATACCAATATATTTTAAGGGAAGATACGGGTCCTTTTTAATCCTGCACTGGTATTTTTTTTTCCTTTTTGTTATGTTCCTTCTTCACAGACCTTTTTACAATGAAAATGTAATAGTGTCTCTGCTTTGTCTCTTCACCAGCCAGTTACTTCAAGATTCCAAAACCTGTGGCAATTTGAAAGTTTGGCAATACATGTCTTAGCATCACACAACCAGGTACAAATTACTTAAAACTGTAAGAGAGAGAGAGAGAGAGAGAGAGAGAGAGAGAGAGAGAGAGAGAGAGAGAGAGTCAGTCCAGGGAACCATTCAAGATAAATATCTCAGCAAATTATTATTTTCATTTAAATTTTATAAGTTATGTCTTGCTATAATTGTGGGTATTTGAGAATTTAAGAAATCATAAAGACTTTTATATCTGAGTTATACTGTACTCCAGGGAGAAATAACATTAAGTCTGCATCACTTTATCAGATTAGTTTCTTCTGTAATCTTAGAGATAGGGCAGCAAAAGAGTAATAGACTACTTAGGAGAGAGGGAACTTATAGAATCCCCAAATTCTGCCACAGGGAAATATTGGAGGCACAGAGAGAAACATCTCCTTTTGCTTTCAATAGTGCCTGATCACTTCCCATTGTAACCTGAGTCTTACGAGAATTTGTAGTTTGGATTTTCCAAAATTAATCAGTTATAAACTACAAAGGAAAAACATAATGTTGATAGTAACCTGATAAAGGTAAATTTATAAGGCAGAAAACAGAGCAATCTTCCCTAAAATAAGCAAAGAACTTTGAAATACCACATTTTTGCTTAGGAGGTTAAGAATAAAATTTCACTGAGAGATAGGTTCTCAGCACCATCACACTGCCCAGGCCATCCGCTGGTGACTCTTACCATGCTTGTCTCAGTTTGGGCTACAATAACAAATGCCCAGAAATTGTGTGGCTTAAACAACAAACATTTATTTCTCACACTCTGGAGGCTGGGAAATCCAAGATTAAGGTGTAAGCCGATCCAGTGTCTGTTTAAGGCTCACATCCTGGTTTATATACAGCTGTCTCCTCCTTGTATCCTCACATGGTGAAGAACAGGGTGAGAGGAAGCAAACTCTCTTGTGTCTCTTTTTAAAAGGGCACTGATCCCAACAGGAGGACTCCACCCTCCTGACCTAATTACCTCCCAAAGGCTCCATCTCCAAATATCACCACATTGGATATTAAGCTTCAACATACGAATTTTGGGGGACACAAAAGTCCAGTCCTTAGCAATACTTTACATCTCTCTACTCTGCAACATGACCTCTGCTATTGTCCCCTTCTCCCTGTTTTCTTCTTCCACTACCCCAGAGCCATGTCTTCCATTGCACCCTTGCTGTCTTGGAGTTTCTTCCTTATCATTCTGAAACATACCATATTTGATTTTCTCTGTAATGACCTATTCCATGAAAACTTTATTAATGATTCATCCTTGGGGATATTTCAAACCTTCCATTTCCAATAGCAGTTACTTTTACATTGAATACTATTTAATTGATAATATATCATCTTATATATTTTTTTAATTTAAAAGGGCCTTTCTCCTGGCTTTCTGATTAGAATGTGAAGAAGGTGTTTGTTTTTGTAGTATTCCTTACAATACCTACAACATACAAAATGCCTACTGGTTCACTTGATGTTACTAGGACAATACTCATACAGCTCTGGTTCCTACTTTAACAAAAAGGACTCACTTGGATAGAAATATAAATTTTATTCTACCTAAATAGGCAGCCTTTAGCTATGCAATCATATTTGATGAGATTTCATAATTTTGGATATGTATTGAGATATTAAAAATGCAATCCAAAGCAACATTAATGATCTATGTCAGACTAAGGGTACCCAAATCAAATGAACAATTTGTAGCTATTGTCCAGGTCTGAAACTGAATACAAAGCAAATCTGGAAAAATTTCAGATCTAGACAGAACCAGTAAAATGACTGTCACTGTTCATTTACAATGGAAACAAATCAAATAGACTATATTCTCTTATGAAAATTTTATTATCATTTAATTTTTATTTTTTAAACAGAAAAAAGTATTGCTTTCATTTAAGGGGGTCAGGACAAACTCACATTGGTTGAAACCGAACTATGTGTCACAGCTTCAATTTAAATTAGGAGGGAAATTGAAATGGCCTCCATGCAAAAGCCACATTCACCTTGTTAGTTAACAAATAAATGAAGACTCAGTCAGCATTCTAAAGTACTTTATTTCTATAATGGTTGATTATTAGTGGAATCCAGATTTTTTAAACAACCACTTCAGTGTTTTGCTCATTCTTCCCCTGGCTCTGTCTCCTTTTATTCCTTCCCTTTCTCTACCCAAAATATCCACCATACTTCAATTTGTGAATGCTGCTTCTTATCAAGAAATCAGAGTCCTAAAGAGTATACCAGCAGTAAAGCAGGAGAGGAACTTAAAACAGGCTCTAAGATACATATTTGAACAGGCAATGCAAAAGAATTTGGGGACCATTTAATGTTTTCATTCCATTTACTTCTATTAGAAAAATTAACACAGTGATTCCCATAAAGAGAAAGGTAACTGCCACGAGCAAATAAATTACAATTAAATGCACACAAATGCCTAGATAAACATATAACTTACACACCATGTCCTTCCACTGACTAGTTCTCTAATAAGAACTAATGGCTGAAAAGATCCATATTTTTTATGCACATAATTTAAAAAAGATACAGTGATTGTTTTCTGTTGGAAAAATTCACTGATGACATATTACACAGAAATATAATACTCAGCTACAGAGAGAGTAAACAGAGTAGTAGAATATGGACTCTGCAGTGAGAGTATCGATTATGAAACCTGGCTCTATCCCTTACCACCTGTGCATCTTTGGACAAATTACTTAATTTTCTTTTGCTTCAGTTTCCTCACCTGTAAAATGAAAACAATAATAGTATTTCTCATCTAGTGATGTTGTGAGAATTAATTAATGTGTATATATATATATATATATATGCAGAAGACTTGGCGTCTAGTCCATAGAAAGTACTGTATTATATAAAGATCAGTTATTATTATTATTGTGGGAAGGTCACATTTTTCATTATGATCCCTTTTGTAGTGTTTAAATTTATTCCCTTGTGAAGGCTTTATTTTGTACATTTATCAGAAAAAAACATAAACATGAAAGTTTTGTATACTTACACTCAGTTATAAATGTTTAAAAGGTCGCTTGTTATTCATGAATTTAGTATTTTTTGAAGAGAAATGAATCCATATTATGTTTAAAGAAATAAACACAGTTTTTCATAGTTCTAAATTGTTTTATCATTTTGTATAAATATTTAATCGTGACATAATTTACATATCAAAATGAGACAATATCTTAATCAATAATATACGTTAGAAATACCAAAAACTCTGAAAAATCTGGCTGAATTTTATTTCTGAGGTTAAGCATTGAATTTGAGGTAGGTTAAAAGTCAGATAGCCCAAAGCTAAATATTCTGCAAGAGAAATAGAAAGTTATTGTTGGAGAAGTACAAGCAAGTTTTAGTAACACTGGTGTATATTAACGTTTTCTGTAAAATATACACATCCATATTAATTATAATATTAATGATTTTTGAAATTATAATATCAAAACATTTGTCAATACCCTATTCTTTCCATCAACCATCATTGTCAAAATATTTTAAAAGCATTCCTCCTTTCATTAACTAGGTCTTCTCCCTTAAGAAACAAAACAAAAACAAATCCACTTTTGAAATGTATGTATAGTAAATCTAAGCTTTCTTGTACATTTTATTACCTCATGTAGTTTGTAATTAAGTGTATTTTATGAAATAATAATAGTCTTTGATTGTGATGCAGAAATATGATCATTCAAACAAATGCAATAACATTTTTTAATTTCATCAGAGTCCCCAAAACAAGCCAGAAAAAAGACTCCCAAGTAAAAGATTTCTCAAAGTATATACAGTGCCCAGATTCTCCTAAGTTTCCCTCAATTGTATGTAAAGGATGATTAATTGAAGTGCTTATTATAAAATGATTTGCAGGGTAACAAGTAGACTTAGTCATCTACTTAAGTGTACAAGTACTTTTCCAATGCACAGTCACCATGAGTACAAATTGTCCCCTGAAACCAAGGAAATTCATTTCCGCATTGAAAAATAAATGTGTTTGAAGAGAACAAAGTACTTGTATTGATACTAGTATTGCATAATTTCTATTTCTAGAAATTCACATTAGAGTTATAACTAGCAGTCATCATCATCATCTTCTGCCAATACTTATTGAATAAAATGTATGAAACATTATATCCAAGAATTGTTATCTATGGCATTGAAATTTCTTAAATTGAAGCCAATTTCACAGATCTAAATATTACTAGGACTTAGTATACTTATTGTAAAAGTTCCTTCTGTATCAAAAGAAAGAGTTTGGATGTAGACATTCAAAATGTTATACATATTGAAAAAATAAACTTTTTAACGGAATGTATAAAAGTACTTCTCCTTCAATTGTATTCACTTTTCTTTTTGAACTAAGATTCTGTTAATGATAATTAAAATGAAATTGAACAAATACCCTAATTTACGTGGGTTGCATCTGTGGGTATAATGACCTATAGTGTCAAAATTATTTTTCTTAGTAGAATTAGACAAAATTGGAAAGCTAATTTTGTGAACTTTGTAAATAATATAAATTTGTTTTAAATGTCTAGAAATTCACAAAAACAAATGCAATTTTGAGGCAAAATTAAAACTTTTATAAAAGAATATAGTGTTTCTTCACATTCTTTATAAAGGTATATCTAAATGTTGAAATCTCAACAAATCAAATAAACTATAACAGTATAGCAGATATTAAACAAAAATATCATGGTTATAACTTAGAAAGGATGAGGAATGTCCCTTTCACTCTTACTGCATAGTATGTGTACTATAAGGCAACAATATGTGAACAGCTGTTAACCACCATGCTTAAATTGGCTGTGAATATCTGAAATAGTTGTCTAAGGAAATTCATGGTTACTTATACCTTTAGAAAAGCTTTAGTTTCAGCCTATCAAAGCTCATTCTTTCCTGGAGGAAGCTCAGAATTACACGGTTTCCACATCTGTGGAGCATGTTGTGCTTCTCAATCATCTAACTGCACTAAGGCCTGAGTTAGGGACCATCACAATGACATCACTGTTTTCAGGCTTTTTGTCCAGCCGTGTGTATTTTCAGCAGGGCAGGAGAGCAAGGAGAAACAAGTGCACTGCACGATCACAGGGTCAGAGTCCCTTTTCACCCTATGTAAAACTGTCAGTGGAACCATAAACAAGAAACTTTGTTTTTACTTTCTTAATCAGCTTGACTTAGAAAATTCCCCACATTTTTGTATCAGAAAGACGTCTTTGCTTTTTTTTTTTTTTTGAAGTAGTTATAGCTTCCTATTAATCTTTATGAAGGGGAATTTGATTCAATGGATAGCAAATATACTGTTTTTATTATAAAATACTAACATTAGTCAAGTTTCACCAAAAGGGACCATTTTTCAAAAAATATTATGAGCCTATTTATAGCTTTCTTCTCATTTGAATGTTTTTGATCTCAAGATCTTAAAACACTATAAATCATACTTACGTGATTTTGTAGTATCCCTGAGAATATCTGACTGACTATAAGACATGAAAGTTATTATTTAAGAAAAAACATTAGGAGCCATTTTAAAGTGTCTAAATACAAAATAATAATAGCTATGATTTATTGTGAGTTGGAGGATTTTTGTGTTATAATTTCTACCATGAGTTTTTCATTCATATATGATTTTTAAAAAGCAAAATAAAAGGACATTCCAAAATCTACCTTAAGGCGCAAATAAACACTGATTATTCTCCCAAAATGACTTCTCAGAGGTAATAATCTTTTACTTCAGTAGTCACTGAAATTTTCTCTAGAGGATCAAAGTCTTCTTAGAGTAATTGGACTTCATCAAGTGGAATGGGCATGAGGAAATTGAAGGTATATTTGCTATTTTCTACATACCTATATCACCAGCTCTGCATACGACTGGATCAAGATATGTTGGGAATTGGACGGACATGACTAACTCACATTTTGTTAGACTAATTGAATTTGGGTTGAAAAAAATGACCTTTGAAAGCCAGTTGCAAGGTTGACCAGAAAGGTTTTCTATCCATCAAAAAATATTTTCCACACATGTTTTATGAGCTATGCCCAGTATCCACTCATTTGTCTTTAATATGAGTTTTTGAAAGTATTGGATAAATCAAATTCAAGAATATTCCAGAGGTGAAAATATAAAGAAATTTACAGTGAAGTAAAAAGATAACAAAGGCTAAAATTTATGCTTTAAAGCAAGAGTGCACAAGCCTTATTTCGTAAATCACCGACAAATTGTCATTTATATAATAAGAGTAGTTCATCTTATTTAGGATTATGTCTACATGATAGCCCCATCTAGAAGAGGAGAGGACAAGATATTTTATGGTGGTGATTTCGTGATCATTAAAAAAACCTCAAAACGATTTCGTTGAAAGCTGACTCTGCCTATGTTCAAACAGCCAATTCCACTGTGCTTACTATTTTTCTAAGAACATCAGAGGAAATGAGTTCACTAATGGCAAAAAGATTACTTTGCAAAATTGTGTTGAGCATTGTTTAGCCTTGATAAGCTTCTTTTTGCACTAATCCTATGCAGTTATAGTTAGGGATCTGGGCCATCTTGACTCTAGACATTGATCTCCATTTTACGCATATTTTTATCTCTTCTTTGAGCTCATCTTATAGTCACTTTTATTATTTCATTGATGAGCACTTGATTGTCCCTGAAGAGTTTCATATAGCTCAATTTTGGCCCCTCGCCTTTACCTCTAATCCAGACAATACCTTTTCTAAAGGTAAGAATGATGATTATTTTTTTCTGTAAATCTTCATTTATGCTAGCTCAGGATTGGGCATGAAGTGAGTGGAGCTCCTAATTCTTGTCTGCTTTACTGAGTTCTGACTTTGTCTTGTCCAACTGATTCTGATTCCTTGTGTTCCTTTCTTCCTTATTTTTTCCTTATCTGTTATATCTCAAATTTGGATCTCCATGTTTCTAGCCCTAGAATTATAAACTCAGTTCTGCTCCTGAAAACTCTATTTGTTGTCTTTTTGACACTTGAGGAGTAGATCTGCCAGCATGTACTTTCTATACCTTTATGTTTTAGGAAGACAATTCTTAGTTCTCTGCTCAGTTTCTTGTGTTACATAGACTTTTGCATTTGTTTTCATTTTATTAAGAAAGTATATGTTAATATAATCGGTGGAAATAAACACTAAGAAAAAATTAAACGATCTATAAATTAACTAAAAAACGCCACTGTTTGCGCACCGCAGTTTACTTGGACTCAGAAAAAAAAAGTGTTTTGATCTGAAAAGGCCCCTCACAAATATCTTTTCTCATGGAAAGTGCTCATTTGCTGTAACACAGATGAAAAGCCCAAAATATTGAACATTTTTAGTGTTTGCTGCTTGAGTTATCAAAGTCACTCATATATTAAGTGTTCTGTTCTAAACACATGCTACATAAGAGCAGACAGTTTTAAACAAAATCTGTACTAAACCCTTCATTCAAATCTGCCATAAAACAACAAAAGCTTTAGGCTACCCACGGAGGTAACTGGGCAAGTAGTCATGATGCCCACCCATACCACATCATTTCAACGGGCAAGAGGCCACACTATTTCACAAATCCAAAGCCTCCATCCTGCAAAAGGACTAATGACACAATCTGTCACACAGATCTGCCATATTGTTCAACATGTTACACGTAACAGCCACTTAGCACAACCTGCCACAGAGACCTTCTAGGCAATAAAACCTGCTTCGTAGCCCTACAACACAGTGCATTCTGCCACGTAGGAAAACCTGCTATACAGATTCCAAAGAAAGTAATTGTTAGACTCTATGAATATTATAATCTTGTTCAATGAAAAAAGACTTTATTTTCCTGCAATGTCACCATTTGAATAACTGTTCAATTCATTTCAAAAACTATTAAATATTTGCCTAACACATACTAGATACTGCTCTAGATGCTGTGAATATAAAACAAAAGAAGACATCATTTCTGCCTTCGAAACACCATAGATTGGTAGGCAAGACACACATAATTTATTTTCATGGTAATGAAGGCATTTCTATAATAGACGTTTTCAGGGTATAGATATATTCAGTGTTAATAGAGTTATTTTCAGTAATAAAAGTAAATCCAGAGTTGGCTCATAACGTAGCCATGCCTGAATCTTCCAGTGTTCCAGAAATGATTCTCTAGGGTTTCTGATTTATTCTGACAATATTCACAAAAGACTAATGTACAAAATCGATATATATATATTTATAGTAAGAAATATAATTATATGAAGATTAGACATTCTCATTCATTTTCCAAGCATATTCTCTCCCTGTAGGCAAGCTGTATGAGAAGCTACTTTATTAGAATATTGCTTTGTAAGAGAGTATCAGAGCAAGAATCCATTGCCGTGTGATCCACAACTATATGAATCTATTTTGCCCATTTCCACACAAAACCGGGTAGACCAGAGGCTAATGCAGTCCCAGCCACACAAATGTAGCATAGAACCTCTGTTGCTTGGCAAACACCATCTCAGTCAGGTTGAAATATGCCCTCTGATCATGGGCTCAGTCTTCACTCATGTCCCAGAAAACATTGGGACTAAATTTAACCAAGTGTAACAAATTATGTGCCACCTACTTTCCTTCCATTCCTTTTAGCTGAAACTCAGCTCTGCTTTGAGGATGCCACTTCTTTGCCCCTTTCTCTTTTGAACTCACTTCCTGATGGTTAGGAGGAGGCAGGATTGTGTCATTTTTTCCCCTTTCCATTGTAGCTCCGTGATGATTGTTACATAATCATAGTGTTTATGACGATTTTTAATAATATTCTTACCTCATTAAAATTCACATCATCATGTTCAATTATCTTTTACCTCTTCTTTTCTTTTCTCTCTTCTCCTGATCTCTAGGTCAGTCCTCCTCATTCACTGCATTCCCCTAAACCCACATTCCTTCCTTACTATTCTCACTAGAAATTTTTACCTCCTTCATCAGAAATTCTAGTCTAGTGACTCTTCCATTAAGAAGGTGCTGCCTCTTTCCTATCTCCACTTCCTTCCTCATAAAACTGACAACTTCTTGCTCACTATTTAATAAGTATCTTTGTAAACTCCAACAAGGCAAACATTTTATATACATTGTATTCTCAGTGCCTCAAACAATTTGTTACATGAAGTAGGTGTTCAATAAGTGTTGATTAAGTGAATAGAAGGACTCCTTTGGCTCTCTCAAGTCTTTGTGATTTGGAAAAGCTCGAATATTTGCTTTCGTCATACTTGTGTCTCAGCAACTGAGTGATGCAGAAGAAAAATTCACAGAGGAGCATCACTCAAGTTATGATTACTGATTCTTTCCAACTTCAACATTGTGTAGCAATCTCATTTTCTGTATTTATAATAAAATTGCTCTTGCAATTGCCATCTTCTTCTTCTTTTTTTTTTTTTTTTTTGAGACAGAGTCTCACTCTGTTGCCCGGGCTGTAGAGTGCTGTGGCATCAGCCTAGCTCACAGCAACCTCAAACTCCTGGGCTCAAGTGATCCTTCTACCTCAGCCTCCTGAGTAGCTGGGACTACAGGTATGCGCCACCATGCCCAGCTAAATTTTTTACATATATTTTTAGTTGTCCAATTAATTTCTTTCTATTTTTTAGTAGAGACGGGGTCTCGCTCTTGCTCAGGCTGGTTTTGAACTCCTGACCTTGAGCTATCCACCCGCCTCGGCCTCCCAGAGTGCTAGGATTACAGGCGTGAGCCACCGCGCCCGGCC
>CAUYRT010089862.1:0-23689 GCA_963574885.1 Lepilemur ruficaudatus
GCTGTAGAGTGCCGTGGCATCAGCCTAGCTCACAGCAACCTCAAACTCCTGGGCTCAAGCAATCCTTCTGCCTCAGCCTCCCGAGTAGCTGGGACTACAGGCATGTGCCACCATGCCCGGCTAATTTTTTATATATTTTTAGTTGGCCAATTAATTTCTTTCTATTTATAGTAGAGACGGGTCTCACTCTTGCTCAGGCTGGTCTTGAACTCCTAACCTTGAGCTATCCACCCGCCTCGGCCTCCCAGAGTGCTAGGATTACAAGCGTGAGCCACCGCGCCCGGCCAGAGATTTTCTGTATCTTGATTGGGAAGATGATAACACAAGTACTTACATTTGTCAAAACTCACTGAATTGTACATTTAAAATGGGTGCATCTCCTTGAATGTAAGTTATATTTCAATAAAGTGGAAAAAATAATTATCTTGAAACAATTAGGAGTTATTTTAAAGTCTTTTTTGTTATCAATAGTGGCTGGCCAACAAATCATTACAGAGGTTAATCAGTCCATTGGTAAAATAGGATTGTCCTTGCTCCATCAGCCTTCTGGAACCATACCAGAAGAATGAGCGCTCTATCCAGTGGAAATGGCGGTTAAGGAATTTGTTTTCCAATCCACTGGAATTAGGGTGAATTTGCATACCTCTCGTGATTGACATAAGTTAAATTTTGAAAAATTAGACCAAGCTATGATAAGAATTGAAATAAACCATTTTTTATCATATGGTTAATGATTCAAAAGTGAAGAATCTCCATTGTGGGAAAATAGAACACTTCTAGTACGTAATCTGATTAAGGCCTGGACTTTCCAAAGAAGGCAGAGAATCATCTGGCATATGTACTGCAAGACTCTCCCCTACCCCCTAACTCACAACAGAAGACAGGCAGACATGCCTCCTTGGCCACACTCCATACGACACAGGGAAGAATGGCTCCACCATCAGAGGATTAGGTTGTTAGAACAGCCAGATAAATAAGATTTTTATTTTCACTTAATTTACAAGTATTTATTATGATCACTTTTAACTATCAAGCACTGAGAAGACTTTCTGTGTAAGCACAGGGAGGGGACAAAGCAAAGGTAAAACCTACTAACTACCGTCTCTCTCTACCTGCCCCATCTTAAACTTCTCCTCTCCCCCACCCACTTAACTCACTTCCTCTCAATCCCCAGTAAGTGTTGAAATCGCACAGAGGGCCTGGGTTGGGTGTAGGATCAAGCTATGGATAGGAAATAAAGAGGAGAAATAGATGCAGTGGACTGGATATTTTTAACCCCAAACATCCATGTCCCCTTTCCCAAAGTACTCTAATGTCCTTTCAGTCAATTAACTCTCCCCACTCTGTGCAGTCTTGTTGGAAGAGTAAAACCAAATGTTTGTCCTCTCTCAACAGAAACCAAGGGGATCCCTAGGGGCTCCTTCCCTCAGATCTTTTTTCTCTGTATCAATAGAGCTATGGATGGCACTTGATTTAAGCTTTACCCATCAAATTATTTGCTGGGGTTTTACTTACTTCTTTAGCAGAGTGATGCAAGAACCAAAGAAATGGTTAGCAGTGGAGCCAGGCAAGACAGTTGAGCCGTTCTTGCTACCAAGACCTTCTCTATCTGTCAGTTCCAAGCCTGGTCTGGTTCCTTAGGTTTCCCTTCCATCCTGTGAGGCTTCTCCTCAGAGGAGAAATAAATATTTTAAGTCCCCCTTCCTCCCCTACTTCCCATCCTTTCTCAATCCTTCTCATCAGAGTTAATGTCTATTAACTGTTTGATGTGTTTTCTTTCAGACAATTTCTATACCTCTCATTCTTGTTTTTAAAAATGCATACATGTGATATAAATAGGATTACATTATACGTATTATTTACAACTTGCTTTTTATGGGCTGTGATTTTCTATTTCCTTTATATCTTTTCATCACACCTGATTAAAACTGTACACTAGGAGTGTGGGGGGACTCAGTTAATCTCACTATTATATAGCTCATTAATTACCCCATAATAGAATGGATTTGGGCTCACATTCAGCTGAACAATGAGGATCCTAAAGAGTGTTAATGGCATCAGCCGGACAAGTTTTTATGGCAAACAGAGATAAAGTTCTTGAGCAGGGAAATCTCATGATGAAGACAATGTTTCAAGAATAAAATGGCAATAGTATATATAATATAGACCAGAAGATGATGAGATTGGATAGCAAGGAGACCAGGTGAGTGGCCAATACAGAATAGTAGATCTGAAGAAATAAGATTCTGGATTACAATGGTGGCCAGTGAAATGGAGAGAAACTTGTACTGAATTATAAGAAGGTAGACTAACAGAGTGGAAGAAATAAATCAGAAGAGCTAGATTTGAATCCCAACTCTGAAACTTACTAGCTGTGTGACCTCTGGCAACACACTTTCCAGTTCCATAACTCAGTTTCCCTGTCAATAAAATAAAGGTCTTGGAATATCAGAGCTTTTAACTTTTTTTTTTCCAACAGAACCGTTTTTTTCTGGGAAAAAAAATCTTCAAGGAAATCTAATTTTTAAAGCAAATAAAAGCAAGATTTTTTAGGTGAAGCATAGGTAAAAGGCTCAGAGTCCCAACTATCCTCTTGTCACCCCTTTCAGCCACTTCTGAGGCATTCTTGAGCAATTTCCAGAGGGCTAAGGAACAAAGTTTGAGAAATCTCTAAAGACCTTACTACCAACTCTAATATTCAATGATTTGAGGGGGTAAACATGGCAGAGGTGCCTAAAACAAACAAACAACAAAAAAAAACCCCAATGACTTCAATAGTTGCCACAGAATCATATAACAGAAAGAGTAAATTGATTTTGCTAAATTTGTCTGCCTCTCCTTACAGGTTAAACCCAATTTAACGTCCAAAACCTCATCCAACCCTTGTGCAAATGGTCATCTAACCTCTATATAAACAATAACAATTTAGCTCATTCCAATTTGAGCTTCTCCAATTATTCAAAAATTCTTCCTTATCAAGCCAAAATTTGTTCCCCTATCACTGTCATCTAAAGAAAGATTCTTATTCCACCTTCTGGAGCTAAACCAAGTAAATCTAATCCCTTCTCCACCACGACAGCCCTTCAACTGTTTGAAGAGCGGTATCAAGCCTACCTTATTTCCTGTTATTCTCTCTTGCTCTGGCCTGCCATGAATGTTCCACGGAGGTGGCCTGCTCCAACTTTGGATCAATTCAACATTTTCAAGCAACTAACTACAAGTAGATTTTCATTTATTCATAGCTCTCAAGGGACTTAATCAAGCCATATGATCTTCCTTAATGAAGTGTAAATAGAACCCAAATTCATTATTTGGTAAATATCCTTTTCTTGCTAAACATTAGCTGCTCCTAGTATATTAGAAGTAGATTGCTAAACCTTTTGGCCCAAAGAAAATTGTGAAGACATTTAGCTGGGGATGCCAAAACATGCAAGACTCAAGGTCCAATGAAGCAAGTATAAATAATATAAATAAAATAGAAGCATCCTGACTGTAAAGCTTGCAATCTAACCAACTCTCAGAGAAATGTAATTCTCACCATTACAAAATTCAGTTAACAACAAGGTGACATGAAATATCATTGCCAGAAGGAAAGCTTCCTTCACCACTCCTCATCCTACCCATTCCATATTCTACCATCAGGTCTGCAAAATCAGGGTCTGTGGCTCAGGCCTGGGTATCTGCCAGTCAGGGTAGTTTGGGGGATGGGAAATAGGAAGTATGACTGAGTCCCTAAGGAGAAAGCAAGCCAGCACAGCCACAATCCGTGATGCCGGTGGGAGCATTGAGCCTTTACGGTTTCCTGTGCTCCAGTTGTCCTGGTAACCTGAGGCCTCCTTATTTGTGTTGGCATATGGGGCCAAGAGCGGAAGCAAAGCTGGAGCACCAGGAAGACTTGCAGGAAAAAAATGTGGCTAATTCTGCAGTTATGCCACAAGAGGGTCAAGCCTAGGGCATAAGAATTACCCAGCTGGGGGTGAGAGGGTAGTGTCTTATAAAAATCAGATCTCTGAATTCCACCTCCAGGTCTAGGATGAGCTCAGGAACCTGCAATTTTAAGAGGCTACCTCCTACCAAGTAAGTCAAAGACCACACTTTCAAAACCCAGGCTAAGCAAACAAATCAGCAGTTGGGGTGAGAAAGTATAATCATGTAATCAATTTCAAAAAGCTAATATTCTAGCACAGTATTTGTCAACATGGGTGTGGGCATAGGGGGAGGGGGAGATTTTATCCTCCAGGATCATTTGGCAAGGTCTGGTGACATTTTTGGTTATCACACCGGAGGGGGTAACACTGGCATCTAGTGGTTAGCTGCTAAACATCCTACAATGTACAGGATAGTCCCCTACAACAAAGGAATATCCCCCAAAACACTAACAGTACCAAGGTTGAGAAACTCTTTATATGAGAGGATATTTTGCACCCTGAACCCATGGCCTCCAATCCATGAGAAGTCAATGCTACATACACAATGCTAAATACACAGTTTTAAGTCACAGTACAGAGACCTACGTGCAATCCTCTGGAAAAACTGAGACCCCAGAAGTTATCTTTTTTGAAATAGTGAATTTCATTAAAGAGATGGACAGGGACAGGCACAGTGGCTCATGCCCACAATCCCAAAACTTTGGGAGTCCAAGGCAGGAGGATCACTTGAGGCCAGAGTTCAAGACCAGCCTGGGCAACATAGCAAGACTCCATCTCTAAAAACTTTTTTTAAAATTTAGCTGAGTGTGGCATTGTGCACCTATCATCCCAGCTACTTGGGAGGATGAGGTGGGAGGATCACTTGAGCCCAATAATTGGAGGCTGCAGTGAGCTATGATCATACCACTGTACTCCAGCCTGGGCAAAAGAGGAAGACCTCATCTCAAATAAATAACATATATGTGTACACACACACACACACACACACACACACACGGATAAGGAAAAGATGAGAACAGACAATAAATGGAAGTGAGTATGGACAAAAATGGTGAATCAAAAAGGGAATCAAGGGAGGATGAAGCACTGGATGACAGCAGTGGGAAATAGATGCTGCCCCCCTTAGTGGATGCAGCCTATTTATGCCTAGAAAACTGGAAAAGAGATGAAACCTACTAAAAAGAACCTAGAAGCAAAAGACGAAAAACCAAAACAAAGAAAAATGGATGAAGGAACTGTGTAGAAGTAGCTTTAGGATTTGTCAAGTGTTGACCTGGAATGAAAAGAAGACATTAGAGACTGTTCTGCAAAAGAAGGCTTAAATAAAGATTCCCCAGCAAAGATAAGATGAGAGGACTTCTAGAAGGAGGTTGAGAATTATGTAAGAAAGAAATAAAATTATAAATATTTTATAAGTCTTTATAACCCTCTAGCCCTAACCACTCCCTAGAAGGGTGGGTCCAGAAAATGCTTCTTGGTTTTATTGAACAGAGATAATGAAAGGGAAGGGAAAGTGGAGAAGCAATAGCACACCTAAGAACTCTTTCTTAAAGCAGAAGAGGGTAGATGGTGGTGCTCAAAGTGAATGGAGAAGTATTGCTCAAAGAGGAGGAGGAAAGATGTTTTGAGAAAGAAGGGAAGGGAAAGGAGACTTGGTAGCCACTATGGGAGCCACTAGGGAGAGGGACTTCAGGGAAGGAGAGACTAAATGAGGACTGTTTTAAAAATTCTGTTTTGGGGATATAGGATGGGAACTATAACCCTTGTCTTCTACCCCTTCTAAGAAACCTTTAGTGAAAACTGACATTATTCATCAGCGCTTTGGGGATTGGGTTTGTGCTTTTCCCAGTTATGCCATGTGAGACTGGCCTCTAGACAGATCCAAGGCATAGTTACACATTTTTACCATATTTGATAAGATTTCTGAAGCAGCCAAGAAGATAGCCACGTGACAAGGTACTAACTCCCAGAGAGTTTAGAGCTGTACTAACAAAGTAGCCACTCACCTGGCTGTTTAAATTTAAATTAACTAAAATTAAATAAACTTTAAAATTCAGTCTCTCAGTCTCACTAACTACATTGCAAATGTTCAATAGCCACATACATGTAAGCTAATGGCTATTACAGCACAGGCAGAGAACATTTCCATCATCGCAGAAAGTTGTATTGGGCAGTGCTGGAGTAAAGAGAAAGAAGGCTTAGACAAAAGCTAACAAAAATCAAACCCTTTTCAAATCTTTAAAGAGCTGCCACGTTGAAGAAGTAGATTTCTTTCCTATGTTTCAAAGAGCAGAACTAAGGGGAAAAATGAGTAAATGAGCAAGACAGATTTCAGGTCAACAACTCTCTAGTAACTAAAGCCAGACAACAGTAGAATGGGCAGCCTCCACCTCAGGAGGAGGTAACCCATTCCATTCAGTAGAGATGGTCCAACAAAGAGCTACTTGATCATTGCTCAGAAAAAAGTAGAACTATAAGTCTCGCTTTTAGTAAAACACACACACACAATTAAATGCCTTCTAAGTATCTAGTTTTATGTCTATAATTTTAAGAAAAAAATTAACAATTAATATAAAGGCAAGTAGTCACAAATGGAATTTTACTATTTATTTTGAGACAGAGTCTCGCTCTGTTGCCCAGGCTAGAGTGCCGTGACATCAGCCTAGCTCACAGCAACCTCAAACTCCTGGGCTCAGGTGATCCTCCTGCCTCAGCCTCCCAAGTAGCTGGGACTACAGGCATGCACCACTGTGCCCACCTAACTTTTTCTGTATATATTTTTAGTTGTCCAACTAATTTCTTTCTATTTTTTTAGTAGAGACAGGGTCTCACTCTTGCTCAGGCTGGTCTCAAACTCCTGAGCTCAAGCAATCCTCCCGCCTCAGCCTCCCAGAGTGCTAGGATTACAGGCATGAGCCACCATGCCCGGCCATAAATTTAGCATAATTCTTAAGGGCCCTAGGATTTTCAGAATGTTCGATTTCTCTCTGGCTATGAAAGTCCTAGATGGCGTCTTCTCCAATAGAAGCCTGTTTCATCTACATTGAAAATCTGTTGTTTAGTGTAGGCACCTTCATCATTGATCTTTGTCAGATCTTCTGGATAACCTGTTGCATCTTCTATATCAGCATTTGCCACTTCACCTTGCACTTTTATGTTATGGAGATGGCATCTTTCCTTAAACTTCATGAACCCACCTCTGTAAGCTTTCAACTTTTTTTCTGTAGCTTCCTCACCTCTCTCAGCTTTCACAGAATTGAAGAGAGTTAAGGTATTGATATGAATTATGCTTTAGCCTAAGGAAATGTTGTGGCTGGTCTGGTTTTCTAACCAGGCACTCAAACTTTCTCCATATTAGCAACAAGGCTGTTTTGCTTTCTGATCATTCATGTGTTCACTGGAGTAGAACTTTTAATTTCCTTCAAGAACTTTTCCTTTACATTCACAACTTGGCTAACTGGCACAAAGGCCTAGCTTTTGGCCCATCTTGGTTTCCAACATGGTTTCCTCACTAAGCTAAACCATTTCTAGCTTTTGATTTCAAGTGAGAGATGTGAAATTCTTCCTTTCACTTGAATACTTGGAGGCCCTTGTAGGGTCATTAATTGGCCTAATTGCAATATTGTTTGTGTTTCAGGGAATAGAGAAGCCCAAGGAGAAGGGAGAGAGAAGGGAACCGGTTGGTGGGACAACCAGAACATACACAATATTTATGCATTAAGTTCACCATCTTATATAGGCATGGTTCAAGGCACCCCAAAACAATTACGGTAATATCAAAGATCACTGATCACAGACAACTGTAAGATACAATGAAAAAGTATGAAATATTGCAATTTCAAAATGTGATACAGAGACAAAAAGTGAATACATGCTGTTGGAAAATGGTGCCAGTAGACTGGTTCAATGCAGGTATGCCACAAACCTTCAATCTGCAAATACGCTGTTATCTGTAGAGCTGAATAACATGAGGTATGCCTGTATTGATTTATGGTTCTGTGACCTGTGCATTTTAGGGTGTGTACGTGACAACATTCATGCATACATATATAACATCTATTGTCTGTAAATACTTAGAAATCTCACACCAGAATTATGAAATTCACTATACAGTGCCTAGCACGACACCAAGCTTAAATGGCCACTCAGTGGACTCTACAATAATGGCCATGTTATGCTTCTGGATGCAGGATGTTGGGAGAAGACACTGAAGTGATGTGAATTTGAGAACTTTTTGTCTTGTAGGAAAAATAACAGAAAAAAAGCATCTTTTACTGTATCAAGAGAAAGAATATTTAATCACAAGGAAAGATTAAAGCTTTGATAAAAGCAAGCACAATGGAGTTTAAGAAGTTAAACTGGGGCCTTCTGATTTCAAGCCTCTTCTTTTTTAAGCACCAAAGGAGGCAAGAAAAGCTTCATCTCTCTCTGCTGCACCCCTTTTAATGGAAGGATTTGTCCTATAGAATTTAGATTCAGTCAAAAGCCACACACTTAAGACCTAGAAGGCCACAGGTTCCCCACCCCTGGAAAGGTGATAGAAGAGGAAGGAAGGCAGAAGTGGACCATGCAGAATAAATAATTGAAGCCTAGCCTTTTAAAACTTTGAGGTCTTACCAAAGAGAAAGGAGGAAAAAGAGAAGATTTCAACATGAGAGTGTTAAAGGTGGAAAAGAGCCAGAAAGTGCTGTGGGCTTAAAAAAAAACAGTGAAAAAGTAGTGGTGTATGTTGGCAAAGTGAAGTGTAGAGTTGAAAGGAGGGAGAGAATTTATAGTAGAGGAAGTTGGTGTGAAGTTTTCCTCTAAAGATGCCCAGCAGAGCAAAGAAGGAATGAAGGTAAAGGCCACTGGGAATAAGGCAGGGCTGGGACTGAAACAGCATGGGAGAAAGCAACAGCGCCCAAAATAAGAAATTATTTTCTTTTAAAAAATTAACTGACCCATATTTTCTTGTTTGGGACCAAAGGCAACTGCAGAGTTTAAGGGTCTTTAAAATAAATTATAGAGATCCCAATCCTTGCAACTGGCTTTGGCCCAAGATAACACAAATTATGAATTAGTCGGTTTCTGCGTCAAGTACCAAATACCATTTTAGCATTGATTTTAGAAGAGAAATCATATTAATAAATTGCTATGTTATAAAAATACTCCCCTGAATTAAACAGCTTTAGCTTTCTCTATCAGCCTCTGGGTAAATATGGAAACTTTATAGTTACATACAGAAGATAGTTAGTAACCTAAATGGTGAAACTGTGAGTTACTTGTCTTTGTATACTGTAGCCCAAGGTCCCCTGCCCCCAAAAATATTTTACTTGGTTCAGGATATATAAGACAGGTTAAAGAGCTTCAGAGAAAAAAGTTAAGGTTAAAAATAAGACAATAAGATGAGGGAGAGGAAAAGTGGAAGTGCTATGCTACTGATATTGAAGAACTGAGGCATTTATAATCCAGAATTCAATCAAGTCAGTGAGGGAAAAATGGCACGAGCACAAGTCAAAGAGAAAGACTCAACACCATATACCTAATCTTGATAGCCTCACTTTGGTTTTAAACTAAATACTGAATCAGATTTTTCAACCTTTCTATTTTTATTTAAAATTTTATTTTTAAAAATTCAACAAAATTATGCTTATATCACTTGATAGATACAGTTACGCAACTTTAAATGATTATAAAAATTAGCAAGTCAGTGCCTGACTTTTTTGGCAAAGACTGAATGGTAGACAGTTAGATACAGATAACCTTGTTTTAAAGGGGCCCACTACTTTTCCTGCCCCAAGACAAACGATGGCTCGATTCTACCCGCTCCCAGTACTCCCTAAAACCTACCCTTCACTGTCCACACAGGCCTCTGGACAGACCTTATGTCTGGGGTTTGGCCAAGTCTACCTTCCCACCTGATGTGCATCTTTCTCCTTCCCTCTAAAGTCTCTTGGTACTCCAAAGTCTAGCTTGGCACGTTTCCTTCCTCAGTTACTCTAGCCAACAGACCTCCCTTCCCTTTCTGGGCCTCGCAACTTTGCCCACTCCTCGTTTTCTGCCCCAGCCCCTTTCCATCTCTACCCGAGCTCTCTAGGGCCTTAGCACTCCCCCATGAAGCTCTCCCAGGAGCTCTCTCCCCACCTGCCTCCACTTAGTCACAAACTATGTATTCAGCGTCTGTTTTGCACTTCGTGCCACAGCGACACCAGCTCGGAAGCCCGCTCAGAGACCCCTCTCCCCAGAAGCTCTCCTGGAGTTCTGATTCCCCAAACGTCCCCGCGCCACGACCCTCAAAGGCCGCTCTTCTCTCCCTCCTGGCCACAGCGGCAGGTTGGTGAGTGGTGATCGGTGGTGACTCACCAGAGGGCCGGCCGGCCTGGGGGGGCCGGAATGCGCTCACTTCCTCGCTGTGCGCACCTGCCCGCGCTGCTGGAGCGTCGCCCGGCTGGGCCTCCGGCGGATGTTTTCCTTGCCCCAGCGCAGGCGGTGCGCGCCAGCCGCCCCTCCCGGCCCCACGCGCCATCCGCCGCCCCAAACGGCTGCTCCCCCTGGACTTAGAGGGTTCGCCCCCGACCACTGACACCCTCCCCAGCAGGCATGTACCTGGGTTCGACTGACACCTGCGCGCAGCTCCCCAATTCTGGAGGATGCATCCTGGCTCAGCCCAGCCCCTCTCTCCAAAAGCCCCCGCCCCCGCCCCCATTTGCCTACCTCATCTTCATTACAGGCGGCTAACCCCCTCTTCTGTCCCCACTACCTCACACACACCAACGTTCACTGGGCCCCCTTCACCTTCGGCATCGCCACCACCCTCTCCGTGCTCCCTGACTCCCCACTCACGCCTGCCCTTATCGGGCTGGCTCCAGCTTGCAGGAGCAGAAGGGAGTCCATGGTCTAGCCTTCCAGGGTGACCAAAGGACCCCTCCCAAAGAGGCAGCAACAGGGATGCTGACGCTGACAAGACCTCTGGGCCCTGGTGCTAGACAAGCCTTCTAATCCACCTGCTCCGCTAAGAGGAGTCCAAGGCCATGCCTCCCACACACCAGCCTACTTTAGGGCGCCCTGCTTCAATTGTGAGTTTTCCTAGGTTTTTTTCCCCCTTGGCACTCCTCTGAAATGGAAAAGGTATCAGACCTGACTAGGGTTAACATGTGCTAAATCCTGCAGCTCCATTCACCTAAGCTGTCTTCTTGGAAGAGGTCAGCTAGGGAGTCTGAGGTGCACTGACTGTCATTTCTGAAAGGTAAAGAGGTGACAGGCAGGGTGGCCCTCTGGAAAAGTCTGCCTCTAGTTATATCTGAAGCACTAGGTGACATGGAGCAAGCCTTGTTGTAAATGGGGCCAGAAACCTAGAAGGAAAAAGAGAATAAAGCCAAAGTGATTGACCCTATGGGTAGGAGGGGAAATAGCTGGAACATGGGTCTTTGAAGTGTGGAAAAGTGAAAGAAATCCAGTCTGACCTGAGTCTTTAGTGCCAGAGATGGCTAGCATTAATTAGCAAGGTCAGAAAGGAGAACTTGAGATTTCACATGAGCAGGGATGGGTAGAAATGGACCAAAATCCTAGTAAGAAAAAGCAGGAGACCTGAAGTTAGCTGGAAGGATGTTGGGAAAATGATAGCTCTTCCCAGGGTAAAGATGAGGGTACTGATCTGGGGAGTGCAAGCTTATTAGCAATAGTTGCTCAAACCAGACATTCAAAATTCAATACAAAGACCAAAACCAAAATGCTGGAGGTGTCTGTTTTTGAAGGAGGTGGTAGGGATGACAGGGAGCATGAGTGTGAAAGGGGAGGGACTCTATGCCAGTAGAGAACAGCTCCCAACAGAAGCCCTCAGCTGTGTACACAGAGCTGCTCAATGTCATTCAAAGAAAAGAATGTCACCCATTTTGCCTCTGAGCTTTAGCACCACCAATCACAGTAGCTAATATTATCTGAGGGCTATGTGCCAGAGATGGTACTAAGAGCATTACATGCCTTATCTCAACTAATTCTCATAACAACCCTATGAGTTGGCATCACTATCCCCAAATTATAGATGAGGAAACAGGCTTAGAGAGGTGAAGTAATTTGCCCAACGTCACACAGCTAGTGAGTGGAGTCAGGATCTGAATCCATGTAGTTGGTCTCTACAGCCTATGCTTTTCATCGCCCATGCAGAACCTGCAGGAAACTCAAAGGAGGATGCCAAAGGATAAATTTCTAAAACCTCATCCTACTACACATGGGAGGAAAAAGGGGGCACCTCTGGCAAACTGGAGTGATTCATCCCATTAGGGCATTTAGAAGATGTTCCTCTTTGAAAAGGAGAAAGAATCATCCCTAGCTAGGTATGGGGCAATCCTGCATCTGCTGTATGTTTGAGGGTGATAAACACTGGACAGTTCATTTCTGGGATACCTGAAGAAAAGAGAAAAAGAGAACCCCCACCTCCCAATCTCTGAGGGGCAGCCTTATTTCTAAGATGCATCAGGGAAACCCTACCCCAGGGTCTGAGAGAAACACTCTCCACTCCAGGTCCCTGCTCGCTCTCCTGGAGCCTCTGGCCGTTGCACCCTACTGCAGATTCTGGGTTTGGCCGGGGCACAGGATTAGCCATCCCCAGGAAATGCCTCCCTCCGGTCCAGGCAGGGATCCCAGCACACACACCCCTGGTGGTGGCAGTGGGGGGAGAAAGGGGGAAGGTGGAATGTTTCCTTCTCTCCAGGTCAGGGAAGAGATCTGGAGACCACCTGGGGGCCCTCACCCCTCCCACCTCCGTACTGGGGAAGTGCCCAGTCCAGTGCCCCTTCCACTGGCACGTCCCGTCCCTCCCTCTAGCTGTGCCGGGGCATGAATCAGCTCTCACAGCTTGTTAAAGCTAGACCTCTTGTTTTCATGCCCTCACCTCAGGAAACAGAGTTACAGCTTTTCCAGCTCTACTCAGCAGGGGACCAGGGTCCTCACTTTATAAACATCCCTGGCCTGTGAGAGCAGAGGGCACGGAGATAGTGTGAGACAGGAGCCCCGGGGAGAAAGAGAGAAACTAAGACTCAAGGAGCAAATCGAAGTAAAGCCAAGGAGACAAGACCAGAGTAGTCTGAATTGAAGCCAAGAAGGGTCTGAGAGGGCTGTGCAGCAGAAATGGCCCTACCGATACTCTGGGCTGGACAGGCCAAGGGGATCCTAGGTGGCTGGGGAATCATCTGCTTGGTGATGTCTCTACTCCTCCAGCACCCAGGAGTCCACAGCAAGTGCTACTTCCAAGCTCAAGGTAAAGTGGGGTGAGGCGTTAGGAAAGAATGAGGAGGGGGGTGTGCTTACGGATGATCCTGTGTCAGAATACCCAGATTCCCTCCAGCTGTGAAACAGGAAAGACTAAATATGGGGGTAGTGTGCATTTACTCCCTCCCAGCCCAGATGAGGTTCTGCTTGCCACCATCACTTCCACACCCACTAACATTTCCCATTCTTCCCTAGCCCCCTGTCACTATGAGGGGAAATACTTTACCCTGGGTGAGTCTTGGCTCCGCAAGGACTGTTTCCATTGCACCTGTCTGCATCCTGTTGGTGTGGGCTGCTGTGACACGTGAGTGACCAAGGATGGACAGAGGGAATGACTCGGATGTGAATGACTGAGGGAAGACCAGGGAGTTACTAGACTGCTGTGATGTGAGAATGAAAAGAGGAGCAGTATGAGACTGGGCAAGCTGAAGGTGCCAACAAGAGTGTGAAAGATAAGGCTTCATGCTACAAAGCAAGGGAGGTTGGGGGATCTGGATGGAAAATACTCCTGTTATGAAGCAAAAAGTCCTATATGGTAGGTTAGAGCTTAGTTAGGAGGACCAAGGGGACACTAAAGGAGGATACGAGTGGAGGCTGTGAGAGAGGAAATGTGGGGCAGGGATGAAGGTGGCCTTTCACTGTGCTGACTTCTTCCTCATCCTTGGTTCCCCAGGTCCCAGCATCCCATTGACTTCCCCGCTGGGTGTGAGGTACGTCAGGAGGCAGGAACCTGCCAGTTCTCCCTGGTGCAAAAATCTGACCCTCGGCTGCCCTGCAAAGGGGGAGGGCCTGACCCAGAGTGGGGCTCAGCCAACACCCCTGTTCCTGGGGCTCCTGCTCCCCAGTCCAGCTAAACTCAACTGATCACCCGTCTGCTGACTGCTCACTGCTGCTGCCACTTCCAGGGAAACCACTAGCGGCTGCCAATTTATTCTGAATAAATAAATTAATGCTACAGCTGAAAGCCTGCCTCTCGTTGTGCATGCCATTGGGCCCAAGGTAGAAAAAGTGCTACTAGAGTTCAGGTGCTGAGTTCTAAGTATGGTGAAGAAACTAGTGCCAGGGTGGGCAAGCAAGTCAGTTTCAGATGGTTATGGTGCTGGTGCTGGGGCCTGGGGCAGCATATGAGGCCAGGGTGGGGCTTGTGGGCAGGACCTTGATGGGGAGGTCCCAGCTGAAGGTGTCTACAGGCACTTGCTCAGGACCTGTCCAGGTGATAGGTTCGGGCTGTTCCACAGGGGGTAGGAGTACCAATCCTGGTTCTCGGGATGTTACAAATTCAAAATGCAATCGCCACTTCAGGGACACTGTGGAAGAAAAAGATAAAAGTAAAGGAATTAGAAGCCAACAGGAGTAAAAAACCAATGACAAGATAAGGTTAGTGAATCAGAAAAAAAAAAATTATATTCAGGAAAACAGGGAAAAGACACAGGAGACAGAACTACAATCAAGGGTTTTTCTGAAGAAATCAGTTATGTTAACCAAAGACGTAAGTTGAGGATAGCAGTGTCAAGTACCTAATAAACCAAGAGTGGGACAGTCAAGATTAGGTAGCTTGAAATAAACATGCTACAGAATCAGAGATCAGTACATTACACGGTCCCAGCAGGTAGCAGTGGGGAAGGAGTTCTGCAAAGCTGTTAAGAGTTTAGGGATCAGTGCATGTAAGAAATAGGGGTAGAAGTTCGAAGTCTGAGAAAGTTTTACAGGTCAGAGGCTAGATGTGGGTATGTCTGGGAGTGAGTTAGGAACCAGGATCTATTACATTCTACCCAAGCACAGCATTTTACTGCCCCCCTCTTCCTTCTCCAATAACCATCAGGGCCTCACCAATGGCTGTGCAAAAGCCTGGGGTGGAGCTGAGAGGGATAGGGAGGGAGAAGCTGGTTCTGGTTGTATGCAGGCAGGACTCCTGGTGCCGGGCATGATTCACGTGGGACACAGAGGAGACACCCCCTGTCCCACGGCGCCGCTGGTACTCAGGCTGTACACGCTCCTCAGTCTGTAAGCTTACTGAAAACTGGGAATAAGAAGAGAGGTGCATGCTAACAGGCATTTGGAAGTGCTGAGTGTAGGTGAGAGGGTAGCCCAACCTCAAGCTGTTTTACCAAAGAATATGGGAGGAAGGCTGTGATCCCTCTAACCAAGTCCATACACCACATTCTTTTACACAGGCCCTTCTCCTTCCACCCTAGCCCTTCAGGCCCAACACCCCAGAAGCTCTGCTCCCTTCTCACCTGCAAACAAGCTACGGTTCCTTCCCCTAAGTTTAAGGTCCCCACCACGTCCTCGCCGAGTCTATACACAGATTTGAAGATGCCAAATGTCCCAACTTTCCCTTGGCCATCACTGATATTGTATAGATCTGGGGAGAATGGAACACCATAAACCTGGAGTCTGTATCAGGGAATGTCTAGGACTGAGCACTAGAGGCCAAAAGGTGGGGCTTTTCTTTATAATCAGGGGTGAGATATCAGTGGATTGCCAGAAGTAGGTGGTGGTTAGGAGACTCTGTCTCTGAGACAGGAATACTCTGAGGGGAGGATTGAGGGGGACAACTCTGAAAGAGTTCTCACGTAGGCTGCGGCAGGATGTGGCAGCCATGAGGCGTTCCCCAGCCAGCTCAGCTAGCCATGAATCCTTCTTCCCACCTTCATCCTCCTCCAAGAATGGACTGGATGGGGCTACAGCCTCATCCTGGGGAAAGCGGACATCCTGAAGGCCTAGAGAGATAATGAGTGGAGAGGTAATGCTGGGAGGAAATAGAGATGAGAGCAGAGGTTAGAGTTTTGGATTCCACCCTCAGAGGGCTAAAGATAAAGAGAGCCATGGTTGAAGAACACATTTCAACCTATTCTCCAGAATCCTCCCTCTCTTCCCAACTCTCTAGCACCTTCACTGAGACCAGGAAGCTTCCCTGCAGCCCTTCTTGCGAGCCTCCTAAGACTATTTCTGCTTTGGCAAGGTTCTTTCCCAGCCCTTCCCTCCAGGACCCCTTACTTACCAGTCAGCACAAGAACCCTCAAAGGGACCCTGAGTAAAGTGATGGGTGAGTTGACACGCTGGCAGCCAATGGTCAGTTTGTAGACATACTTGACTGACTGACCCCGAAAGGAGGGTGGTCCCTCTATGGGCAGCACTTCACTGTAGGAGTCTGGTTGGGAAGTAGTAGTCAGGGCAGGCAGAGGCAGCCAGAGGAGTCCTCCCTCCGGGAGACTTAGAAGGCAATTCAGGGATGGGACAGTCACTCACATGATTTGGACTCTCCAGGGTCTAGCCTCAGGTCACAGAATAGAATTTTTGGTGGAGTAGAAAGGATACACTGACCCCTCTCACCTAAAATAGGTAAGAAAGACTGCAATTTAATGGCCTGTTGTCCAGCAGTGAACAAGGCTAGTACAGCCGGTGGGGGCAGTGAAAAACTGCCAACCCTCCTTTTCCTGTTGTAAAATGGGAACACAGCCTTATACCACCAAAGCAATAGGCACCTTCCCCCACATACCCAGTGTGACAGGGACTATAATGACACACAAGAACAATTTAAAAATTTCACCCGTGGGTGACAATGACTCCACCCTCCTCCCAAAGCAAATGCCCCACCTCTAACCTCGGTGTGGAAGAAAGACAGTCTGGCTGTCAGGCTGGACATCTGGCTGACTAGAGTCAGGGGGAGGCAGTGCTACCCGACTCTCGCTCGCATGAAACTGGCAGTGGATCTGGGCACTGGCCCAGGCCAGAGCCTCACTGTGGGAAGAGGAAAAGGAGGCATCAGAGGGTAGTTCCTGACCTCACAAATGCTTTCCCAAACTCCCTACCTCACTGTCTGATGAGATCAACAAGGTTAGGTGGTTGTCCTAGTGATCAGCAAATCCAGAACCCCAAAGAGAAATCATTAAGCAGAGAAGTATACTGTGGGTAAAAAGAGGAATGGGGGCGGGGGGAGGAGAGTGGACAGCCATGTCATCCACGCCTCCTGAGAAGGTGGTGGTGTAGCTACAGAACAACCTGGGCTGTGTCTTAGCACCAGGGATACCAGGCTTCCTCCCAGAAGGGCCACCGCCTTCAGTACCAGCAACCCCACCTGGATGCAGAAGTGGCCGTGGGAGGTAGGGGGTTGGTAACGGTCACCACACACTCCAGCGCCTCCCCCGCCAGAAATACAGGACCCCGACTCAGCTCTGCTACCACTTCAATCATGGCAGCTCCAGAATCAGATCTATAAGGAAACGAGAGATCGGAGGTCAGTACCATGGCAGTGACTGGTGTCTGAGGCGAGCACCTAGGGGTGAGGACTGACAAGAGGGGCGGACAGCACCATGGTGCCAGAGGGAAGCGGCTGGATACTTGGAGGGCAGGTGGGTGGGAGGAACCCGGCGCTGCTGACTCAGCACCGCCTAAGCGGAGGCCGTCGCTCTGGACCCCAGCCCCGGGTTATTCCCCCTGCCCCCCGGAGATCCCAAGCTGGCCTCTGCCCGCCCTTCCCCCAAGGTTCCATGTCCCACCCCAAGACCACGGCCACCCGTCACCTTGCATGGTCGAAACCTGAGTATCGGTACACCGAGGCCCTCACCTGCCGGCCCCTCCAGGACCAGGCCAGGTGCGTGGCGGCGTCCGCGGCGTCTGCGGCGCGGCGAAGGCGGGACTTCCCTTCAGTCCCCTCACCCCTCTACAGAGTCCCTTCCGGCAGGAAGCGCCCGGCTGGCCGAACCGGAAGGGGCTCGGATCATCCCGGCGTAGTGGGTCACCTTCCCACGGGCTGGCACCTGGGCGCGGGCACTGCGCTGTACACCAGCCGGCGGGACCCGGCGCCCAACCCTTGGGGGCCTCCTGGTGCCGCGGCCCCGGGACCGGGCCAAGGCCGCCGCGAGGTCCCCGGAGCGGTGCCTTGCGGGCAGGTCCCGGGGGCAGTGCTGCCTTGGGGGCTGGCCCCGTGGCTCCTCCCCTCTCTGCGGGCCCAGTAGCGCTTTGGCCAGGTGAGCTAATCATCGCGGCCCAATGACGTCGAGGCCCGACCCTTCCCGCCCAGGACCTACAGAGACAACCAAAGGGGAGCCCAAGGCGGCTTCATTGCTGTCGCCGCCGCCGCTGAAGCGAGAGCTCCTCGGCTCCACAAGTACACCAGCTCGCCTCAGCTTTCCCCGACGCCTGGCCTCCGGAACGGCACCTAATAGCAACCCCCGCCTGCATCTGAATTAGGCTGGCGAGATACTAAGTATCCGAGGGCTCGGGACCCGGGGCGATCGGGGTTGTGGGGACCGAGGACTCAAGGAACATGGGAACCAGCGTACCAGCCTCGGAGCAGACCAGCTGTGCCAAAGGGCGTCCACAGGTTTATTGCCCTGAAGATACTGGAGGCACTGAGGCTGTGCATATTACAGACTGCGAGAGCCCCGTGGACAACCGACGTCAAAATGAGCCGGGCTACTACAATCCGGAGGATTCTGGGCATCTGATGGCCTCTTATGAGGGTAAAGCTAAGGGTTACCAGGTGCCTCCGTTTGGCTGGCGAATCTGCCTGGCTCATGAGTTTACAGAGAAGAGGAAACCCTTTCAAGCTAACAACATCTCCCTAAGCAACATGATAAAGCACATAGGCATGGGTTTGAGGTGAGTAGATCCCATTGCCTATAATGTCTTTGGCTTCACTTTGTTCCAGCTCAAGATTTCCAGCAGAAGTGAGAAAGGGTGAGAAAGCAGGTGGGCTCCTTGTCCCAGTCAAGGGGACCTTATCCCCAGCATATTTTAGGTCCCTGGCTTTGGAGGGTAAGACCAGGTCACATGTCTTTGCAACCCTTTTCCTCCCAGTATCTTTTCTTTTCAGCGGGAAGATAGGCACATTTGGTCCTGCACTCAGCGTTTCCCATTTAGGCTCCTTCTCACATACTCTGTTTTCCAAAGACTTTCCTTTGGGATTAGCTGTACTTTGTGGCAAGGTAGGAAAGGATAGTGTGGCTGCTGTGGCACTGACACAATGTTGTTTTATTTGGGAGGAGGAGGTTCTTAACTCCAGGTTTCCCTGAGCATCTGAGGCATTCTCTGTACCTCATTTAGACACACAATGTTATAGTCCCAACACCCATCTGTTTCTTTCCTCAATCTTTTAGCTCCAAGGAGTAGATGAGAGCCTGCTTTCCCTCAACCCCAAGGAGAGGGAGCTGTTCACTCTGTTCTGGGATAGATAGCTCCTAATATAAAAAGCAAAGATACACTCTGACCAGAGAGGCACTGCCATAGATGTCCCGAGTCTCTTGGTAATAACCTTCCAGAGCCTGCCCTACTCTCTCCCCAACCCCAAAGTTTACAGACACCTCCTGAGCTTATCCTGGGCTTTCTAGATCTCCACTGAATTCAACGACTACTGATGAGGAGCCAGACCTCATCAGGAAGTCTGACCTTAACAAGAACAGGTGGATGTGAGGACATAAAGCATCACCCTGAGGTCATCTTGAGTCAGCCCACACAGTAAACATAGAGCTAGGGAGGGAGGTATAAAGGTTGGAAAACTCAGCCAGGACAGCTTCTAAAGTAGGGGACCCTTCACTTCCCTAGTCAGTGCTGTGGGGCTATGGTGGGGAGGTCATTTACTAACCCAGCCCTGGGCAGTGGGAAGGGCCTGGTGCTGCCTGCACATCGGGCTTCTTTGCTAGTGCCTGTAGGTGGACTTGGAGGGAGAAGAATCATCCCTCCAAGCTGCTTCTGAAATTGGCCCAGTCCAACTTTGACTCCAAAAGCCTCTGGGTCAAAATTGGATCTAGAATACAGACAGAAGCACAGTGGGTTGCATGTGGTGGGGACAATGAAGTCAAGAATAGGTGGGCATATCTTAGCCTCATATCCCCTAAATATGAACTGAGTCACAGAGACCTGAAGCTGTGCTCAGCCCCCTGGACTTGGCTCCCTATACCAGGATAGGGTGGGGGTTATTGACACAGGGCTTTTGCCATGGGTGAGGTCCTGCACTGAGGAGGAAGCAGGGGTGAGACAAGGAAGAATTCTGAAAATTCATGAGTTCGAGTTGAAATTATAGAGAAGGTCAAATAGGTCAGGAATGGCCAGCTGCTAAATTAAGGGAGTGAGAGAGCTCCAGCAAGACAGTTCTCTGGGCCTCAGCTTGGTAAGAACTTAATTTTGGTTGCTCTCTCTTCCAGCCAGAGTCCTTTCATTCAATAAGTATTTAGTTAGTGTTTGCTCCATGTCAGATAATCTTTTGTTCTGCCTGTCTTCATATCTTGCATTGCCTCCTTGGTGCCCTAATCCTGGCCACTCCCTCCCTCCCTCCACCAATCCTTATTCTAGTCTTTAGTTTCAAAGTCCAGTTTTCTGTAAACTGGTAGAGGATTCTTTGCCTTCCCATCATCCTTTATCTTCCCTCCCTCTCCGCCTACTCCCAGAATGTAATGTCCCTATTCTTTAATCACATTCCTCCTCCCTTGCTTCAGTCTGTCTTCCATCTCTCTTATACCCTATTGTTTATCCATTCATTCATATGTAAATACAGCAAGTATTTATCGACTGCAGACTATGTGCTGTGCTCTGTACTTGGAGCTAAGGGTAATATTCAATTAGTCTTTGTTACTGTCCCTTTCCCCAAGGAACTTAAAAATATGTCAGTCTCACATGAGGAACTTTGAAATAACAAGGCAGTGTCTGATTAGAAATTGAGGTAGTATATGTACAAAGAATAATCATATCTAACACACATATTCCACTTTATGGCATTCTTATCTGTTATGTCACCTATTCTTTCAACCATTCCATGAGATAGCTAGGGCAGGAGATACCCCCATTTTGTAGATGAGGAAACTGAGGCTCGAGGGCTTACCCAATTACCAAGTTAGAAGAAGCATGTGATTGAACAATGGGTATAAAGTGGTTGAATAGGGAGGATAGTAGAAGTGGGAAAAAGTCTGGCAGGGCAGGGGTTGGTTAGTGAGGACCCATGCTGAATGAGAATTTGTAGGGAAATAAGATAGGCTGGCACACAGGTCACAACCTTGAAAACAGAATTATTTGCCTGTTGGATGCAGGGCTGTGGCAAGACCATGAAAATGCTGGGATTTTTAGAAGTCTTTACTGGGATATTATGAGAGAGCAAAGTCAGAAAGCTTACAGTTTAAATGCTGAACTAAAGAGAGAGAGAGAAAAAAAAAGACTTAAGATTATATGCCTTGACACTCTACAGCCCGGGTAACAGAGTGAGACTCTGTCTCAAAAAAAAAAAAAAAAGATTATATGCCCTGAAATGTAAACACAGGTTGTCTGTGGGTGGGATGATTTTTTTGTTTCCCCTTTTACCTGGTATATCCTCCAGATTTTCACCTTTCGTAATCAGGAAGAAAAAAATAATCATTTTAAAAAGAAGAAAGTTATCCCCAGCAGTCTGTGCCCATTTGGAGAGTGGGAGGTGAGAGTGGAGGATGTAGGCCAGAAACCATAAATGACCCTTTCAACGCTTCAGACAAAAGCTCCTGAGGTTTGAACTAAGTAGTGATAGTAGAGTTAGAGAGGTAAGGAAAGATCAGAAAGCCCCTTCTGAGGGGAATAAAGAAGAGAAACAAAGGTGGTCCTACCCTCAGGCTGGGGCAACTAGGAAGATGTAGAGAATTTGAACTATAGAGAAATCAAGAGGAGAGGTTTGGAAGCAAAGGTGATGGGTCCTTGAAACACTTAATGGGAGGTCATGGCTAGGTATCCAGAGAGAGGCAGGTGACTGCAGCTTGTGAGGAACTGCCCACCCTCCCCCCTTGCACTCATACTGCCTCTTGCTCCTCAGGTACTTGCAATGGTGGTACTGGAAGACCCAAGTGGAAAAGAAGACCCCTTTCATTGACATGATCAACTGTGTACCCCTGAGACAGATCTACGGTGAGGCTCACCCCAGCTCTTCCCTGCTTAGGGAGGGCCTCACCTCCAAGTGTACCACAGAGTTAGGTAGAGGTTTCCAGCTTATGCAAACTGCACTGCTCTATCCCCTAGGTTTTTAGAGGAACCAATCTTTATAGTCCAGAAAGAGAGAACTGGGCTTGGTTTCCTCTCCCTATACCCCACTAACCATCCTGATTCTCTCTCTAGGTTGTCCTTTGGGTGGCATTGGGGGAGGCACTATCACCCGTGGCTGGAGAGGCCAGTTCTGTCGTTGGCAGCTTAACCCTGGAATGTATCAGCACCGGACAGTCATCGCTGACCAGGTAAGAGCCAGGAGATTGAAAGTCCCAGGACAATACCCTCCTCCACCCCAGGCCAAGAAAGGCCCCTTGGGTAGTGTAGGATATGGCAGTTAGATGTGTATTTGATTCAACCCAGTAAGGATTCTCAGGATGCATTCTCTGTGCCTAGCCTTGTGCTAGGATGTACCATAGGAATAAGACACATGCAGAGCACACGTTCCTTGAAAGAGTAAACAACCTTGGCATTTCTCCAGTAAATGCCTCCTGCCTACCTCACTGCCCCAACTCTACTAGCTGAGCCAGTCCCCAGCCATAGAGGGTGCAGAGAATTCCCAGATCACTTATCCTGGCTGAAAGAGCATTTGGTAGGACTAGAAAGGAAAATAAAACCAAAAGTCTTCAAACTCATGGGGAAAAAAGATGTACACCTTTTTTTGTACACTCTTCACCCTGACTTGGGAACCCTCAGCCAAAGGGTCATATCCTCTGCTGATCACTCCTCTGGAGGTCTCTCTGCCTTGGAGCCTAAAAAGCCCCTTTTCTTACAGGCTTAGATCTTCTTAGATCTTAGCCTTCTTCCCATTTCTGAAGCTTTACTTTTTCTCTTTTTGTTCCTCCATCACATCTGGGCCTCAAATTGCCAGAGGTCTGTGGCCTACCTTTCATTATATCTCTCTGGTGACCTCCCCTTTTGAGTTGTCTACCAAGTTCCTCTTTCCTGCTTGAGGGATGCCTCCCCCTTTCAGCTCATCTTCAAAGGAAAAATGACTAGCAGATCTTAAGACCAGTTAATGACAATGCCCTTCCCAGTTCAGGTTTATCAGCCCTGCCCAATGCCCCAAGATCCCTCTCTGCCTCATCCCTTAGGTATCCTGAGGGGAATGGTCCAGAATCCTGACTCTACAATTAAAATAATTATTGCATGCTTAACATGTGTTAGGCACTGTGCTAGGCTTTTTGTATAATATTTAATATTAAAAAAACAATCTTACTAGGTAAGTACCATCATTATGCTCATTTTACAGATGAGGAAACTAAGATCCAAGAGGTTTAGTAACATGCCCAAAGTCACATGGTTGGCAAATGGAAAGATTGGGATTGAGAACCAATTCTCTCTGTGATGAAGAGCCTGTGGTCTTAACCATTATGATCTATTCCGACAAAATGAAAAATTGTTTTATAGAGTTGTCCCTCGGTATCTGTGGGGGATTGGTTCCAGGACCTCCAACAAATTCCATAATCCGAAGATGCTCAGTCCCTGATATAAAATGGCATAGTGTTTGCAAATAACCTACACACATCCTCTCATATACTTTAAATCATCTCTAGATTACTTATAATACCTAA
>CAUYRT010089863.1:0-10421 GCA_963574885.1 Lepilemur ruficaudatus
CACATCCTGAGGGGTCAGAAATGCTGAGGGAGATGCAGCGGTGCTGGGATTAAGGCCATATTGCGATTATTACTTTTAAAGTTGTTTACAAAATGTGTTTGCAACTGAGTAAATAGAATAAGAGAAACATGCATATGCTTGAATTATTTGGAAATGTTGTATTGAGTGATAACTCCATAAGCAACCAATGTAGGGAGTGGCCCAAGTATGCGTATAATTAAGGTGTAAGGAGCATGTCAACTAAGGTAACCGCAGGAGTTTTCCTTCAAAACATTGCTGAAGTTTTATGTTTATTCTCATTGCTAAGGTGAAGTAAAGAGCTGCTCTTTCACCAGCATCATTTCAACCCCTTGACTCCATCAGCAGTTATTCTCTCATCCATCCCCCAAATCTCCTTTTGTCTGGACACGGACCACTGCTTTGCTCAGCGTCTGGGTTCTTTTATTTTTATTTTATTTATTTATTTATTTTTATTTGTTTATTTATTTATTTTTTTGAGACAGAGTCTCACTCTGTTGCCCTGGCTAGAGTGCCATGGCATCAGCCTAGCTCACAGCAACCTCAAACTCCTGGGCTGAAGCAATCCTTCTGCCTCACCCTCCTGAGTAGCTGGGACTACAGGCATGAGCCACCATGCCCGGCTAATTTTTTCTATATATTTTTTAGTTGTCCAATTAATTTCTTTCTATTTATAGTATGGATGGGGTCTCGCTCTTGCTCAGGCTGGTTTCGAACTCCTGACCTTGATTGATCCGCCTGCCTCGGCCTCCCAGAGTGCTAGGATTACAGGCGTGAGCCACCGCGCCCAGCTGGCACTAGTACGGTTTTGAGGAGATGACAAGCTTTCTTTGTAAGTGGCAGTAGTGGACAAAACTAGTTTGAGAAGTTAGGATGTTCATTTCTGTAGCCATCAGTTAAAGCTGATCTCAGGTTGGCACAGGCCATTTCAGCGGCCAGACTGGCAGACAATTACATTTTTGGAACATCGTTTTATGCCTTCAGGTTTGTTTGTTTGTTTGTTTACACCTGGCTTATTGACTCTGTTTTAGTTGCGTCTGACAAGAACGACCCAATTCCTATGATCAGTTTTGCATTTTCCCCTCTTTATCAAGGTCTCTCTGAAAGCACTCACTCTTGATCAGATATTTTGTGGCCATTCTTAATTGTCCCTGGGACTGGGAGGGACCTGTCCCACTTGTGTCTTTCCTGCATTGGCACAAGTTGTGTGGGTCTATGTCAGGATCTGGGGCACATTTGTATAACAAGAGGCCAAAAGGGAAAATATTCCTAGGGCAGTTTAGTCTGAGTTCCAGTATTGAGTTTTATTTTATCCGGCTGTAGCAATCATTCTGAGGTGCTGAGCAAACGTTATCCTTTTAGAAAACATAATATTATAAATAGTGGGAAGACAGTAAGAGCAAAGTTTTTTTTTTTTTTTTTCCGAGACAGAGTCTCACTCTGTTGCCTGGGCTAGAGTGCCATGGCGTCAGCCTCGCTCACAGCAACCTCAAACACCTGGGCTCAAGCGATCCTCCTGTCTCAGCCTCCCAACTAGCTGGGACTACAAGCATGTGCCACCATGCCCGGCTAATTTTTTCTGTATATTTTTAGTTTGCCAATTAATTTCTTTCTATTTTTAGTAGAGACGGGGATCTCACTCTTGCTCAGGCTGGTTTTGAACTCCTGACCTTGAGTGATCCGCCCGTCTCAGCCTCCCAAAGTGCTAGGATTACAGGCGTTAGCCACTGTGTCCGGCTCACTTTGATTATTTGATATAAACAATGTCTGCCAGGCTTCTGTACTATAAAGATAATACTTAATAGTTAATTGCTTTTGTGAGGAGTACTTTGAAACTATGTAAACATCTTGTTCCTCACCAAATTCTTAATGTAGTCATTTATTCATTGACATCTACATAAGATTCATGGTTTTCTGTTGATTTAGTGGATTATATTCTGTTACTGTTTGTCTCAAATCTGTTCCATGGCCTGGCGCGGTGGCTCACGCCTGTAATCCTAGCACTCTGGGAGGCCGAGGCGGGTGGATCGCTGAAGGTCAGGAGTTCGAAATCAGCCTGAGCAAGAGAGAGACCCCGTCTCTACTAAAAAAAATAGAAACAAATTAATCGGCCAACTGAAAAAATAAATAGAAAAAAATTAGCCCGGCACGGTGGCGCATGTCTGTAGTCCCAGCTACTCGGGAGGCTGAGGCAGAAGGATTGCTTGAACCCAGGAGTTTGAGGTTGCTGTGAGCAAAGCTGATGCCACGGCACTGTAGCCCAGGCAACACAGTGAGACTCTGTCTCAAAAAAAAAAAAAATCTATTCCAGCTGCTATAACAAAAGTACCTCAAACTGGGTGGCTTATAAACAATAGGAATTTATTTCCCACAGTTCTAGAGGCTGGAAGTCCCAGATTAAGGCTGGGACAGATTGGGTATCTAGTGGGGGCCAGCTTCCTCACAACCATGTTCTCACTTTAACCTCACATGGCCTAAGGGTCAAATGAGCTCTCTTGGGTCTCCTTACTAAGGGAACTAATCCCATTAAGGAGGGTCCCATCTCTGTGACCTAATCACCTTCCAAAGGCCCCACCTCCTAATATCATTACCTTGGGCGTTAGGATTTTAATGATGAATTTTGAGAGGGGACACAAACATTCAGACCATAGCACTATTTATTTTGATATTCAAATTGTTCCTCATTTGGCCAATGGGAGCTATTCAAGCTGGCTTCTGTGTTCTTATGACATGTCCCCATTATTCTTTGAGAATGTCTTTTTACTTTTTGGCACGACAAGCACAAGAAGGTGTTCCCGGCTTGTCTTGTACTCTGTCACTATTGGCCCTGGAATCAGTCCTTTCTCTAGGGATCCCTGGTTCCTTTTAGTGGAGAATGACATTTAGCAGTTAAGATCTCAGTGCTTATGTATTTATTGCTGGTGGGTTGTTACTACTCCCAGGTCCTCTTAATGGTTGGAGCTGGAGAACATATGTATGTATATACATACACATTGACGTCTATACTTACTTCTTTTTTTTTTTTGAGACAGAGTCTCACTTTGTTGCCCTGGCTAGAGTGCCGTGGCATCAGCCTAGCTCACAGCAACCGCAAACTCCTGGGCTCAAGTAGTCCTTCTGCCTCAGCCTCCCGAGTAGCTGGGACTATAGGCATGTGCCACCATGCCCGGCTAATTTTTTCTATATATTTTTAGTTGGCCAATTAATTTCTTTCTAATTTTAGTAGAGACAGGGTCTCGCTCTTGCTCAGGCTGGTTTCGAACTCCTGACCTTCAGCGACCCGCCCGCCTCGGCCTCCCAGAGTGCTAGGATTACAGGCGTGAGCCAACGCGCCCGGCCACTTATTTCTTATCTATATGTATTGAAAACTATGAAGTCACACACCGATACCTTCTATTTCTGTCAAATAATCCAGGGTCCGTTCTCATTTTCTCCCTTTTCATATTGTTGTGTTCTCTGACAGTGAGAAATCTGGTTTCCATTATCCTTAATGTATTTACTTATTTGTTCAGTCTCCCATCTTCACCATCACTCACTTCTCTCCCTGCTGGGGCTTACCTTCTTTATTCCATCTATCCCACCCCCAACCCCCTACCCCCTACCCCGCTATCCCTGTCAGGATCTAAGATTCCATACCAGGATGCCTCAATACAGGGAAACTCTCCCCAACTTGCTCTGGCTCTGACTCCCCATACTGATCTCCCCACTGTCTACAGACACATTTCTCACCACACGCAGGCTCTGATACCCCGTGGGGGGCTGCTTCCATTGGAAGACATACTCCTCTGTTTGCACCCCAGTACCCTCTGCCAGTTTACCCCGCCTGCCTTGACTCTCAGGTTCTTACTCAACACATTTGGCCATTTACCTACCACATGGATTCCCTCCTTAGCTCACTAGGGCTTCCAGAAGCCTCACCTCCGCTCCTGGGCTACTGTGAGAACTGCCCTTCCAACAGCAAGGAAAGGGAAGATTATTTTTTTAAGTAACAGAATCCAAAAGGTTGTGTAGATTGTAGAATGTCAATAGTGAAATATATAATTTTTTTAACTTGGGATAATTTTTGTTTAGTCATGTTTATTGAAGTATAATTTACATGCTGTAAAATTTACTCTTTTAAGTGAACTTTTAAATGCGTTTTGACAAATATATGCATTAGGATAGCTGCTACGGCAATCAAGGTATAGATATAGACCAGGTGTGGTGGCTAACATCTGTAGTCCTAGCACTTTGGGAGGCGAAGTTGGGAGGATTGCTTGAGGTCAGGAGTTTGTGACCAGCCTAAGCAAGACCCCATCTCTACAAAAAATAGAAAAACTAACTGGGCGTGGTGGTGTGTGTCTGTCGTTCCAGCTTCTCAGGAGACTGAGGCAGGAGGATCACTTGAGCCCAGGAGTTTGAGGCTTAAGCAATCCTTAAGCCTCAAACTTGTTCCTTTAGAGATATATATATAAATATAAATATATATGTAACATTTCCTCCAAAAAGTTCTCTCATGTCCCTTTGCATTCAATTTCCTCTCGAGCCTCTGGCAATCACTGATCTGTTTTCTGTTTTTGTCTTTTCTAGAATGTCATAAAAACAGAATTGTACAGTTTTTAACGTCTGGTTTTTTTCACGTAGAATTATGCAGTTGAGATTTATCCATGTCGTATTTATTGGCAGTTGTTCCTTTTTATTGCTGAGTATAATACAATTTGTTTATCCATTCACCAGTTGGTGGACATTTGAGTTTCCAGTTTTTGGCTATAATGAACAAACTTGTTCTGAACATTTGCGTACAGATCTTTGAATGTTCGTATGTTCATATGTTTTCATTTCTTTTGAGTAAGTACTTAGGAGAAGAATTGCTGGGTCATGATAAGTATCTGTTTATATGAAACTTCCAGACTGTTTCCAAACTGGCTGTGCCATTTTACATTCTCAGCAGCAATGTGTGACAGTTCCAGTTAATCTTTTATTTGTTTTTAGAAATCTCGTTCCCCTCAGCTTTATTGAAGTATAATTGACAAAAATGGTATATATTTATGGTGTACAGCATGATGTTTTGATATATGTGTACATTGTGGAATAATTACCACAATCAAGCTAATTAACATATACATCACTTAACATAGTTACCTTTTTTGTATGTGTGTGGTGCGGACATTTTAGATCTCAGGAGATTTCGAGTATACAATACAATATTTTTATTTAAAAATTAAAAATTAAGTTATTCCAGTGGATATGTAGTGGTATCTCATTGTGGTTTCAATTTGCATTTTCCTGGTGACTAATGATGTTAAAACACCTTTTCATGTGTGTATTACCATTTGTATATTTTTTGTAAAGTGACCAAACTTTTGCCTTTCTAAAATTGAGTTGTTTGACTTATTATTGGGTTGTTTTTTTCTAATTCTACATAAAAGTCTTTATCAGGTGTTGTGCAAGTATTTTCTTCCAGTCTGTAGCATGTCTTTTCATTTTCTTAACAGTATCTTTTGAAGAACAGATATTTTAATTTGGACCACTTTTTAGACTTTTGTTCACTTAGTTGTCTGAATGTTCATATCTTGATTTGTATCATTTTAGTAGTCCTTTTTATATAAAACCCTCTGTAAAAACTTATTGGAAAGAAATTCACTAAATGTATGTGCTTGTTAAATTATAAATGAAGAATAAATCTAATTGATTCTGCAAAATGTTATTATATATTATATAGCTTTTTTTCAGGAGTTAATATGGTTTTATTACCTAAATCTCTGTAAAAGCAAATCACATTATGATAAAATGATACTGAAATGTCTGTGTAATACCAGAGTGTTCTGGAATTATTCAACCAATACACTCTTTATTTTTGTTCCAAAAGTGTCTTTGCAATTAACAGTACTTTCAGTTGAGTCTTTAAATATTTCTATTTTAAAATTGGATTAAAGGAAAAAAAAGGCTGTCTTTTGAAAAATTGCTTTTACAAACTGGAAAAAAGAGTTAATACATGTTGTTTGAATAGTATATAGAAAGAAGGGTGCCTGGCACATAGTGGGTGTTTAATAAACATATAGTGAATGAACACACAGTTGTGTAAAATGTGGGGAAAAAAGCTATAAAGAAGGAGGGTTGAAAGGGTAATGGGGGGATTTTTGTGGTGATAGAACTGTTTTATATTTTGACTGGGTGGTAGGTATATGAATCTACATATGTGATAAAATTGCATAGAACAAAATAGACTCACAACCACAAGTAAGTACAAGTAAAACTGGGGAAATCTAAGATTGGTAGATTGTATAATATCCTGGTGGTAATATTATATTATAATTTTGCAAGATGTCACCATTGGGGGAAACTGGGTAAAGGGCATATGGTTTTTCCATTAATTCTTACAGCTATGTGTAAATCTACAACTATCTCAGAATAAAAAGTTTAACTTAAAAAAGCTGTAAGGAAGATAGAAGGTACCCTTAGTATTAAAAAACATTAATGATATGGGGAAAGCTTAGTCTATAAAATTTCAGAAAAACATAATCTTCAATGGCTGAATTATTACATCTTGTGGATATATTAACTTCATCATTCACTTTATTATTGAACATTTGGCTTATTTCCAGTTTTGTATTCATAACGCTGCTGTCATGCTAAGGAGAACATAGATTGAAAATCACTGATTTTTATGACAGTTTGATTTTGATAATTTGAAATTAAGACTTTATTTTCCTGACTTTGCCTATGTACTATGGCAGAATAGTTAGGAAATTTCATTAGTTTCTAATAGATGAAATTATTTAGCCAACCGTATTTTTCTTTTTTTAATTGAGCTTTGTCCAAGAAAAATTGATAATGACCGTGTGTGTTAATTTTCTTCTATGCCTTTATTTTTTTCCTTTTTGTTTAATTCTGTCCATTAATACATTTAGAATTAATCCATTTTATCTTGATAGTTAATCTGGAGTCAAGTATGGTAATCATTTGAGGTTCTTGTATTTTTTCATCTTAATCTGCATAAGTATATTAGGGGAAGCATTGAAATGTTTCTTAGATATCTAGTTTTACTTAAGCAGTTAAAGTGAGGTAAGCTAAAATGTAAATTTTTGTATAATACCTGAAATGTCACATTCAGAGACATTTTAAAAATTGATAATTGATTATTATTAAACCATTGTAATTAATACATAGCCCGAGTTTTCTCTCCCACTCCCATTCTATATTGAAGTAGTTGAAATTTTCCAGTTGCTGTTTGTTGCCAACTGTCAAGAACCATTTGGGATTCATTGATTTGGCAAATATTTATTGCCTTCCAGACATTGTGCTAAGTGCTAGGCTAGAATAAATGAGTAAAGAGTAAAATTCTATCCTTAGCTTAGTTGTTAATGGAGACAATCTTGAAATAAACAATGATAAGTGAAGAGGGTAGACCCACTTTATTAAGGGAAAGAGAAGGCTTCTTATGAGAGGTGATGTTTAAACCAAGTTGTATGGGACGCAGACATCCTATGGGATACAGGAGATTATAGGCAGAGAGAAAAACGTGTGTGTTTGTGTGAATTTCTTGTTATAGGAATGGAGAGAAGTGTAAATGTGAATTGAGGTAGGCTTTGGTGCTAAAGAGTGGGTTGGGGTCAGATTGTGAAAAGCTCCGTATATCAGGCTATAGAATTTAGCCTTGACTCTGAGATAGTGGGTCTGTTGAAAAATCGTGGTTCTTGAAAAGCAACAAACAACATAGAAATGTGACTCAAATGGCAATGAACTGGAGGGAGAAAGACCAATATGAGGAAACTCAAGAGCTTTTACTGTGGAAATGGAAAGTATGGATCCTAGAGAAATTTGGAAGCTGAAATTAGTAAAATTTAATAATGAATGAATGTGAGGGGTAAAGTAGAAAGTGTAGACTGGGAAATTGGGTGAGTGATGATGATGCTATGAAAGCAAATAGGAAATTCAGGAGAAGAAATGAATTTTGATGAGAAGTAAAATGCTGAGTGTAGTTGTAGACATGTTAAGTTAAAGGTGATGATGATCAGGGTAGAGATGCCATTAAGGTGTTTTAGATATATGGGTCAGAAGGTAAGGAGGGAAGTGAAGATTAGAGATTTAACTTGGCAATTATCAATAGCCAGCTGATTGTCAAATATGAAAAGAATGAGATTGCTCAGGAAATGGGTGTAGAGTGAAAAGAAGAGTGGCCTCAGAATTGTACTCAGAGAAAAAGAATCAACATTCAAAAGGTAGATAAAGTAGGAGCAGCAGCAAGGGTATGGACTAGGAGTAGTCAGGGATCTTGCAAGGAGAACCAAGATAGTATGGTATCAAGGAAACCCTGGGTGTAGAGAATTTTGAGGAGGAGGAAGAAATGATGAATAAATGACAGATGCTCTGAAGAAGTCATATATAATGAGGACTAAAAATACACTCATGGATTTAGTGTTCTAATGACTTTAGAACATTAGAGTTATGGGGGGCCAAAATCAGCTTGATGAATGTATATCCCAAGTCATATGCTGTATAAACCTCATGTAGTCCAGTTTATTCCATTTCTTTCTAGAAGCTCAGTATGACCTGTAACTCGTGGCTTGTGGGAAATGGAAAGTGGAGTAAGAGGCAACTTCAAAATTGCAAACTTGAAGGTTTGGGGTACTTTTGATGCTGTAACTTAAATAGGAAGATTGAAAATGATTGTCTTTTAAAATTACTTATGTATCTTTGTGGACTTGGAAGAGAATGGCGTTTATTTTGGAAGTCTCCATCTAAGTGGAGACTTCGAAACATGGAATAGGAAGGGAGGCAGTACAAAGACTTAAGTAAGAGTCATTAGAGTAGATAGAGCTATGACATTGTGTATGTGCCTTCAGAAAGTAGGCGTAGAAACAGAAAAGAGCACCAAGGACCATGCTTTGGGAAACACCATTGCTAAGAGGATGGAAAGAAAAGCAACCACAGAAGAAGGATTTGGAGATTTTGCATGAGACACTGTTTTCTCCCCAATAGCCATTTTTCTCCTTGATGGTGATAGAAGCCCTGATTTTGGCTAGTTATGTGAACATGCAGAAGAGAGACTGTTTACAAGTTTCTGTTTTTTTTGTTTTTTTTTTTTTGAGACAGAGTCTCACTCTGTTGCTCAGGCTAGAGTGCCGTGGCATCAGCCTAGCTCACAGCAACCCCAAACTCCTTGGCTCAAGCAATCCTCCTGCCTCAGCCTCCCAGGTAGCTGGGACTACAGGCATGCGTCACCATGCCCGGCTAATTTTTTTATACATATATATATATTTTTAGTTGTCTGGCTAATTTCTTTCTATTTTTTTTTTTTTTTTTTAGTATAGACAGGGTCTTGCTCTTGGTCAGGTTGGTCTTGAACTCCTGAGCTCAAACGATCCACCCTCCTCGGCCTCCTAGAATGTTAGGATTACAGGCATGAGCCACCATGTCTGGCCTCAAGTTTCTAATAGGTATAAATATATGAATGAGTTCTAGCCATTTGGATAAAAGTGGAAATGATGACTGCAGTATTCAGAAAGTATTCTTAAAGGATGAAGCTTTTCTTTTCCTGAGACTGGCAGTCTAATATTAATTTAAAGGCTGGTGATCCAGCAGCCATTTTGGACTGAGTAGATAAGGGCCCAAACCCTAGGGATATCAGCAAAAATCCAAAAAGAACCTGAGTCCCTAATGACTTATAGTGAGATTGTTATGGTGGACATGGATAGCTGCCCTCTGAATTTATTTATTTTTAACATGAGAGACTATAATCCTGTATGTTTAAACTGCTAGAAATCTGAGTTTTTGTTTCATGTAGCTAATCTAAATCCAGATAACACAGAGAGGAGATCAGAATTGAGAGTCATAGCAAGTGAGGGAATATTTCTGTTAGGTGTGGCAGATCGAGATCAGTGAGATGAGGAGTTAATGAAGAGCTTTGCATTTCATAAAATGTTAGACTTGAAAGTTAACTGTACGGGTCATCTATTTCTATCCAATTTATGGATAAGGATGAAACAGTGAACCCCCCAACACCCAATCCCCAGGTTGTTACTTGTGAATAATTACACAGCTATTGAGTGGCAAACTATGGCCTAGATGTTTTCTCACACCATACTCTAGTATATCATGCTATCTTTTGAGAATTGCTGTCAAGGATAGCTTTCCCTTAAATTGTTTCAATTGGAATGTTGTGTTGTGAACCAAACTGCAGAACTTTAGCAGGATAAAAGGAAGTGGAGGCAGCAGATTAAGACCATTTGTTTGAGTCATCTGATTTGAGAGGTAAGAATCTTTGACTGGAAAATTTTGAAAGCTTTTTGTTTAGAATAAAAAGCCTATGTTTTGTATCCCAGAGTTTTCTGGCTTTGGGGCTCAATAAGACATGTTTGTTGAATTGCAGAAATAGTAGGGTCCACAGAGAGATTTAAAAAGTGTATAGAATAGGCCGGGCG
>CAUYRT010089864.1:0-10622 GCA_963574885.1 Lepilemur ruficaudatus
TTTTTTTTTTTTTTTGAGACAGAGTCTCACTCTGTCGCCCAGGCTAGAGTGCCGTGGCATCAGCCTAGCTCACAGCAACTTCAAACTCCTGGGCTGAAGCAATCCTTCTGCCTCAGCCTCCCAAGTAGCTAGCTGGGACTACAGGCATGCACCACCATGCCCGGCTAATTTTTTCTATATATATTTAGTCGGCCAATTAATTTCTTTCTATTATTAGTAGAGACGGGGTCTCGCTCTTGCTCAGGCTGGTTTCAAACTCCTGAGCTTGAGCGATCCTCCCACCTCGGCCTCCCAGAGTGCTAGGATTACAGGCATGAGCCACCGCGCCCGGCCTGTACTGTTCTTTGTAGCATGACCTTGAGCAGGATTCTGAGCTGCCCAGTTTGCCCACCAATAAGATATATCTGGTAATGCTTACTTCATTAGAGTTCTGGGCCTGGCACAAAGCAGCCACTCAGGCAGTGGTAGTTATATTAGTATTTATTGTGAATGGGTCTCTGGTTCTAATCTTTTCTCAGACCCATAATGGTCTACCTCCTTGAACGGGTCATATCTGCAAGTATCCAGGGAGGAGACAGAAATCACACTAGTAATTTGAACAGAGAAAGTTTAATATAAAGAAGTGTTAAAATGGTAAAAAGAGGTTCTCTGCTAAAGGAGGTAAAGAGATCTCTAAAGAATATGGGAATAGCTTCTAGGGCTAAGGGAGAATTCTCAAGGAAGAAGCAGACTTAGAGGAGGGTTCCCCCGACCCCGACCAGTATTGAAATTCAGACCTCAAGATTGGACAGGATGTGGTTGTTCCAGTGGTGTACCACAGTTAATCTGTATAGGCTTGCAAGAGCCAGTTTTGTACATCTCTTCCCAAATCTGCATTGAAATTAGCCGTGGTGGAAGTAGTCACACCATGGAAGACAGCAAATGCAACAAATCAGATTTTTTGTTTTTGAGCTAGTTATTAAGTATTTACCAACACAACATTGGCTCTTGGCCCACCAGATGGTGAAGCTCGCTGAGGGGTTCCAGGCCAAGGCTGACGAGCAGGAAGCCACTGGTTAAGGTGCCAGTGAAACTCACCAGAGGGTGAGTGCCACTGGATCTCCCACACACCACTGGCAGCTGCACTGTAAGAGTAAGATGGCAAAAGCCAGAACTAGGAAGAAGCCCCTTTGCTTTGTCCTTCCAGGACCCTTTATCGGCAAAGCCTAACATTGTACCACCTGGCAAAGAGGGAATGTTCACAGGTCCAGCTCCAGTATCATAAAGTAGGACAAAGAAGGGTGGATTTGGAGATAGGAGGCACTAAATTATTAACTGGTGCACATTTTAAGTTGATTTCTACGGGAGACCTGTCTTTGTTCTCCACCCCCTGCCTCCATGCTTTCCTCCTAGATAGTTACATAAATCACTTCTTTTATCTGGATCTCTATTTAAATGTTATCTCCTCAGAGAGGACTCCTGACTCTGACATACTAAATTATTTCTCTCTCACATAAATGTCCAGAGGTAAGCAGGTGGTCAGCCATCCAAATTCAGATCTAGCTCAAGGCCTGTTTTTGTATGGCCCACAAGCTAAAAATGGTTTTTACATTACTAAAGTATTGTAAAAAAAGAATATGTGACAGAGACTGTATATGATCTGCAAAGCCTAAAATATTTATTATACTATCTGGCCCTTCACAGAAAAGTTTGCCAAGCCCTGGTCTAGGAGGCAGCTCAGTTTGGTTTCACCAGATATTTCAGGAGCCCATGTGCTTTTCATCATACTCTTCCATCTATCTATCCCCTAGGCTAGGATGTTGTTTTTGTCCATAGGCTTGAAGCTAGATCATTACCATATGCATATTCTAACTCACAGGAAAACCTAAGTAATAGTCACAAGGACAAGTGATTTCCCTTCCATTAAGTGTCATGGGAGGCAGCCCAACCCTCTGGTGAAAACTCAATTACATGGTCACATCTGTCTTCTAGGGAGCTGGAAAACACCTCTAGCATTTGCCCAGTTAAATTACTGTGGAGAAGGAGAGAACAAATTTGGGAAGATGAGGAGTAGCCATCTTCACCCCATGAAACATCTCCCCATTTCTGCAACCCAGTGCTGCTGGTTGACCAGGAAAATAGAGTTCCCAGAAAGGGCAAAGTAGGATTCTGGGAAGCAGAGGATGGGGACAAGAGGTCAAAGGTATGGATTAGAGCTCTGGCCTTTGTGGCAGTCACTCCAGAAATAGCCATCATTGTGCAGTGCCCTTTAAGCATTCCTAAGGAGAGCTGAAATCAGAAAAATACTGTAGACAAAATATTGACCTAAAACCTTCCCTTTTGTCTTTGTTAGTGCACAAGAAGCTATTCTAACAACAGATGTTTTGTGTGCCTAGTTTGATTATGTTATAGGAACTAGTTCCTTATTCTTGAGGGAGTCCCAGGAGTTAAAGGTGCCAAGCTTGTATAATAATCTCTTCCTGTTTCTGTATGTACAAGTTCCTTGTTCACGTGCATTTTGGAATTCACTCAGCAGGATATTCCCAGCTCTGCAGCTGAATAAGCAAAAGAACCTGTTAACAAGATTGTGATCTTCTGTCCACAGCAGGAGAAACTGAATGTTCCTGGTCTGGTTGCTGATGGGCAACCTAGGGATGCCGTATAAACACCCTAAAATAGAGATTTCACAACAAATACTCTAGTGGATACCTGTGACCTGGTCTGGAGGAAGTGGATACCCAGGTGCTTTGAGGGCAGAGACCACTGGGTTTGATAAGAAATATGGATCATCCTCTACCTAAAAGGTATAGAGCTTCTTAATCTGTTCACCTACACCTCTGGGGGAAACTCTCATCAAAAGGAAATGCAAAATATACATGTAAGCGAGGCACTTTTATACCCAATGGAAAAATATTGTTTGTGCAAATTTCAGTCAATTCCTGGACTCCTCTTCAGGGATCATGAGCAAAGTCTTTTAATACAATAAAACCAAAGTCATGGAATAAGTGCAGTTAGAATAATTTCATTTATAAGATCTTACAGTTTCAGGTGAATACTTTTCTATAATACCTAATTTATTTGGCTCCAGAAAAATTTCAAATGTAGGGAGGGGCAAGAAGCAAGAAAGCCCTGCCTGGAAGGAAGATATGGATTGTTGGAAGAAGCCACTGGTGAAGGGACTTGCAGACTGAGCCAGGGAGTATGGGCGTTTGGTAAACAGGAGCCTCTCCCTTCCTATCTTCCTGCTGCCAGGTTTCTCCGGCACCATAGTTTCCTGGGTGGGGCCGCTGACTAGGACAGCCCTTTCAGAAATTGCCCTGTGAAGGCAAGACTGGCTGGGGGATTGGGTGGGATAGAGAGAGCTCAATAGTTCTTTCCTTGAACATTTTAAAAGAGCATTTTCTGGCCGGGCACGGTGGCTCACGCCTGTAATCCTAGCACTCTGGGAGGCTGATGCGGGCGGATTGCTCAAGGTCAGGAGTTCAGAACCAGCCTGAGCAAGAGTGAGACCCCATCTCTACTAACAATAGAAAGAAATTAATTGGCCAACTAAATATATATAGAAAAAATTAGCCGGGCATGGTAGCGCATACCTGTAGTCCCAGCTACTCAGGAGGCTGAGGCAGAAGGATCACCTGAGCCCAGGAGTTTGAGGTTGCTGTGAGCTAGGCTGACGCCGTAGCACTCTAGCCGGGGCAACAGAGTGAGACTCTGTCTCAAAAAAAAAAAACAAAAGAGCATTTTCTGTTCTGTTCAGCAGATACTTGTTAAGCAGCAATCTTTGCATTATACAGTCTCCACTTAATGAGCACACGGTGCTTTAGTTGGTAGAAACCATCTTTGCAGCAATAATCACTTTAACAATAGCATGTGGATTCTTGAGACAGCCAGTACAAACCTCAAATATAGTACTCATTAGCTGTAATGACCTTGCGTATGAGTTTGCTAGGGTTGCCGTAATAAAGTACCACAGATTGCTTGGCTTGAGCAACAGAAATTAATTTTTTTCATAATCCTGGAGGCTAGAAGTCCAAGATCAAGGTGTCGGCAGGGTTGGTTTCTTCTGAGACCTCTTTCCTTGGCTTGTATATGGCTCCCTGTGTCTTCACATGGTCTTTCCTCTGTGCATGTCTCTGACTTAATTTCCACTTATAAGGAAACCGGTCATACTGGATTAGGGTCCATTCTAATAACTTCATTTTAACTTAATTACCTCTTTAAAGTCCCTACCTCCAAATAAACTCACATTCTGAAGTACTGAGGGGTTAGGACTTGAACATAAATTTTTTGGCATGATCACATTTCAGCCTGTAGCACATTGGATAAGTCATTTACTCTCTCTTGAGTCTCAGCTTTCTCCTCTGTAAAAAGGGGAAAATAATATTAATAGTGCCCATCCTTAGGTAGTTAGGGAGATTAAATGGAGTAACACCTACCCCAATGACAGGAACAGGTCTGTACTTAATGTTAGCTTATATTATGAGATTGCTGAAAGGCAGCAGTGTTTCAAGTGTGTCTAAATATTTTAGAATCTAAAATCCACCCAGGGGGCCAGGCGCAGTGGCTCATGCCTGTAATCCTAGCACTCTGAGAGGCCGAGGCGAGAGGATTGCTTGAGCTCAGAAGTTCGAGACCAGCCTGAGCAAGAGTGAGACCCTGTTTCTACTAAAAATAGAAATAAATTAGCCAAACAACTAAAAATAGAAAAAATTAGCTGGGCACAGTAGCACATGCCTGTAGTCCCAGCTACCAGGAGGCTGAGGCAGGAGGATCACTTGAGCCCAGGAGTTTGAGGTTGCTGTGAGCTAGGCTGACGCCACAACACTCTAGCCCAGGCAAGAGAGTGAGACTCTGTCTCAAAAAAAAAAAAAAAAAAAAAAATTAAATTCACCCAGGGAATAGGTTAAGTAGAGAAGGAAAAAAGTATTTCATAAGTACCTCCTATGTACCAGGTCCTTGACATTCCTGTTCATATGAAGGCAGATGGTCTCTAACACCTGCCTTCATATGGAAGAGACATCTTAAGTCTTAATCATTGTACTGGATGCTGCAGTGCACTGCCAGGATCCCCCAGCTTCTGGGAGTGTTGCCTGCTGACAACTGTCGCTCCCCGAGAAGTGGTCTAGGCTAAGAGGGAGCTGCCTCAGCCAAGCTTAGGTTTCCTCCCAGGAACAGCCCACATCTGACCCATGGGAGGGGGCCGGGAGAGAGAGGGGATGGGCTCAAAGGCCTTGCCACCTTGCTTCAATGGGAACCGTCTCTGAAAGGTCTTGTGGTGTTGGTGGAGGCTTCTATTGCAGCTGTATCACCATTTAACCATCCTGTGGCCTCTTTTCTTTCACAGGTGTTCCCAAGAGCATTCCCCAGTAAATTCCTGCACACACTCCATTTCAAAATCTGTCTCCCAGGGATCTCAACCTATGAAAATTAGGCAGCATCAAATAAGCAAAGAGATGTGAATTGGGGGGAAAGTGAAAATTAAGTTGCTAATTTGTGAAGAAAACAACAAATCCCTACCTGCTCTCTTGTCTGTCATGCATCAATGTATTCATAGATTTATACGTACATTCAGCAAATTCCAGGTGCCTTTTATGTACCAGACACTGGTACAAATCATAATGAACAAGACACAGTACTTTCCCTGAAACAGTTTACTGTTGAATGAGGGGTGGAAGGTGCGGGAAGAGGTAACAGGGAATTATAATATATTGGGTATGTATGTATGTATCCTGACAGGAGGCTGTGTGAGAGCACATCTGAGAGAAGGTACAGTCCAAGCTCAGTGCTTAACGATATGGAGGATCAGTACAGAGCTTCCAAGCAGAAGGTACAACACATGCAAAAGCCAGGAAAGATGAGGGCACATTTCTCAGTGCACCTGTCATATAAAGTGGGAGGAAGAAAGAAGCGTTACATGAGTCTGCAGAGATGAACTGAAGTTTAGCTGATGGTGTGGCTTTGTAGGCCATATGAGGGATTTTGGACTTAAGAGCAGTGGGGAGCCATTAATGGGGAGTGACACCATCAATTGTTCACTTGTGCACCTCAGAAAGGTCACTTAAGCTACGGTGTGGAAAACTGAAAGCAGATGCTTATTAGCAGGCTGTTGTAGTAACCCTCAGTAATATGGTTACCTAAACTGAGGGAGTGGCCATGGAAATGTAGAAGAGCAGACAAATTTGAAAGGTATGAATGGCAGCAAGATCAGCAGGACTTTTGGGGGCAGATCAGACTTTGCCAGGTAGAAACTGGCCCACCCTACCTCTGGACTCTATTTCTGTTTATACTGCAAGCCAAAGAGTGCAAATGGCTCCATGTTTCCCTCCCAAGAGCCTTAGGCTCTGTCCAGGAGCCCCATTCTGCAGGCCTTTCTCAGGCACCTGCCTCTGCACACACGTGAGGAGACCCTGAGCAGCTGCCTGGGCCTGGGCTCTTGGATCTTGGAAAGCCAGAGGTGGCACTGGAGAGTGTGGACTATAAGCCGTGGGGTGAGGAAGGAGAGCTGCACACCAGGGAGCACATGGAAGGGGGAGGCTTTGGCCTGTGGCAGAGGATTGGACTTAGAATTAAGGAAATCAGTCTTCCTGGAGCTTTGTTTTCTCCTCTTCTTCCAGGCACCTGAAAATTACTGACAGTGTTTCAGTCACACTAATAACATTAAGAAGTAGGTTTTAGAGTTAACATGGCTGCGACCGGCAGCCACTGAGGCGCCCATGAGGAAAAGGAGGCAAGGCTTTGCCCAAGCTCATCTTAGCAATGATGCTTCAGTCTTGGCACTGGGAGTTGTTGGTTTTGCACAAACCCCGAATGTAGGTTCACTGCCCTATCAACCAGTTCCAAGCCGATAGTGAAACCTGAAGTGGACCCTCGGGAGAATGAAGCTGTTGCCCCAGAGTTCACCAACCAGAACCCCCGGAATCTAGAGCTGTAGCCAAGAAAGAACGGGGTTGAGGGACAGTGTGGTTTTCTTATGAGTTCTGGCATAGGTTGCGAATTATGAGGACTCAGCATCATATAGAAGCGCTTGTTGAGCATCAAAATGGCCAGCTTGTGGTTTTGGAATCCACACGAGAGTGGGCTATTAAAAAGCCTTTATAGTACCAAAAGTGTGGTGGCTTGTGAGAGTGTATGAGTGCTGGCAGAGAGATGCTTAGAGGCAGGAATCAACTTCATGCTACCAACCAACGCCTGGGGAGGCAGCCTCAGAATTATGAAACAGCTACAGAGTACCATGACAGAAGGTGGTGTGGTTCTACAGGAACCTCAGAGAATCTATGAATAAAATAGAAGCATTAATTGTTTTGAATGTGATGAAACTATCAGCTGCTACAGCCACCAAAACAACATCTGGAAGACAACCAGTTTGGAAGTTTATAGCAATAATATCACAGTGGAATATTATTTGTAGTTAAGGTCATACCCCTTCCCAGTGTGTGTGTGTGTGTATGTTTAAATCAAGGGCTAAATTCTTACCCTCTCTTGGCCATGAGAGAAGTATTATATCTAAGAAAAGCAATCACCAATTATAATTAACTTTTGAAAGACAAAAGTTGTTTATAAGTTGCAAAATAAAAGTGTATTAGGAACCTTTTTTTTAAAAAAAAAGAAGTAGGCTTTATATTGCAATGTTACAAATGAAGAAAGAGACCAAAAGAGATTAAATAATTTGCCCAAAGCCACATGATTTGTAAATGGCAGAGCCAAGATCTGAAGTATGATTTCACAGCCTCTGCACATAGTGCTCTTTACTCAAAGCTGTTAGGAAGAGGAAGAGAAAGTGGGGCTTTTTGCATTTCTAACTTGAATTGTGGGGCAGGGAAAACTAAACTCACTGTTCTGGTCAGCACTGCTTCCCAGACAGGTGGGTGCTGGATCTGGTGACTTGACTACCTCTGCTGTGCAGGGACCACTATAAAATTAAATTATTACTTTAATTGCATAATGGAACAATGAGAAGTGAGGATCTTTATTTCAAAACTGAAAGCCTTGAAAGAGACCTATTACCTACAAAATCAGCATAAACAAAAACCTTGTAGATCAAGTGAACAAATCTATAAATAGAGAAAAGACTTCTGCTTCCAACCATGATGGAGTAAAAGGAACTGGATTTACCATCCCACCTGAAGTAACTAAAAAGCCAGACAAAATATATGAAACAATGATTTTCAGACATTGGGTAACAGCCAGTGCAGGACAATGATCCCTGAACTAAGGGGAACAAATGAGATGAATCCTAGCATTGGCCTAGCTTACTACTAGGAGAGAGTTTCCAGGCTGCAGTGCAGGGAAGGGGAATCCAAACAGCCAGCAGGGTCCCGAGTTGAGGAGACAGACTTGAGAATTCAGAAATGCTAAGGCAGAACAGATCAGAGAGAAGAGAGTTGAACAGAGAGCAGTCTCCAGAGCTCTGCAGGAAGTTCCCTCAGTTCTTCAGCTGAGTACTGATCAGCATATTTGTGTGAGGAAACTACCTGAGGCTGGGCGAAGAACCACTGGAAAGGAGTTGATAGAATTCGTGGAGCTCTAGCAGGTCTGCGAATAGTTTTATGTTCGAAAGAACCAGAGTGGAGAAACCTTGTATTAATAATACACAGGGCATCAGGTGGAGTATTCAGAAAGGTATTGCTTCAGTGATGGGTCCGAATCACTAAAGTCTGCTCTTAAAATCAAACCTTAAAACAAACTGTTTCCAAGTAACTTAACTGTATCCCAGCACAAAGCTCAAAAATATTTAAAGGAATTAAGGAAAAAAAAAAAAACACCCAACAACATAAAATTTACAGTGTCTGGTATCTGATCAAAAAGCCATGCAAAGAAACAGGAAAATATGACTCTTAATGAGAAAAATCAATAGAAACAGAGCCAGAAATGGCACAGATGATAGAATTAGTAGACAAGGACATTAAAAACAGCTATTGTACTCCATGTATTTAAGAAGGTAAAGGAAAACATGAGCATGTAAGGAGAGACAAGATATTTAAAAGACCCAAATTGTGTTTTAAAGATGAAAAATACAATGTCTGAAATAAAAAATATACTGGATAGAAACTATCCAAAATGAAACACAGAGATTTAAAAAAAAATTTTTTTTTTAAGTATTTTTTAACAAAGCATCAGTGAGCCATGGGACAACATCATCAACCTAATATACATGTGTAATAATTGGAGTTCCAGGGGGTAAACAAGAGGAAAGCAGAAAAACATAAGGGCTGAAAGTTTTCCATAAGTTCACAGATCCAAGAAGCTCAATAAACATGAAGCAGCAGAAACATAAAAATACACCAAGGCACTACCACAATCAAATTGCGTAAAACCAGTAATAAATACATTGGCCCAGGTGTGGAATTTTATTTTAGAAATCAGGGCAAAATTTTATAAGAAGTAGAATGAAATGTTGACTTTTCCGGAAACCTACAGACTATAAGTTCTTCACAGTGGAATTCCCTTTTGTAAAAGAAGAAGCCTACAATAGACTTTAAATGTGTTACATTCAGAAATTTCATTAAGTCCACTGGTTAGACTTGACAAACTATTATAAATGGTAATGAGATTCCCAAGTCAACTCAAAAGGGCTACTTAGCATCCTTAAGGTAGATGAAATAATGTACATTTAAGATAAAACACAACAGAAAATAAAAATTAGTACAAGGCAGTGGTTAAGAACCAATTTTTATCCCCTTTTTGAATTCTAATGCTTGTGAGAAAGCATCCTTAACTTGGAGTAAATCAGAGAAGGAAAATGGATAGAGGAGAAAAAGAAACTGCATTTATTAGGCTCCTAAAATATACCAGGCACTGGACTTTCAGATACTTCATTATGTATTATATTCCCACACCCTTGAAGGGTAGGTATTTTCCCTCCTTTATGGATGAGGAAACAAACTCAAGGAACAACCAAAATAAATACAATCCATGTTGAGTTCTGAGGGAATTTCTGGGCATGCTCAGGGTCTTCACAGGCTAGTGGCACTGGTTATTTGGTACTCTGTCTTAATAAATAACTACTTTTTCGTTGATTCTGTTGGATTTCCTGCATTATTGCTATTTCTTTGCCTGATTGAATCTTATTTCTAGTTTATAAATGAGTTCTCATGACATGGAAGGAAAAAAAAGGACAAGTTTTTCTGAGGTACCTAAGCAAATATTCTGAGCAAAACTTCTGAGTAAAAAAAGAGGTAACCAGAAAAGGGCTTAAAGTAGCTGTGCTTGTATTCAACGGACAGAATATCCAGCTCTGACAGGACTCTGCTCCAGCCAGCTGGGCTTCCAGCATGTGGTTTGTCTTGCAGTAGAATCCAATCCTTTTATAACAAGCCATTTTAAAACTAATTTTCAAAATTATCCTGAGCCTATTAATACATTTGAGGAAAATATAAGCCTGTGATGATGATAAAGCAACAAAAATAAGACCACCAAACTCCAATAATTACTTACATTTAAGATAGCTCATATCAGGCTGGGCGCGGTGGCTCACGCCTGTAATCCTAGCACTCTGGGAGGCCGAGGTGGGAGGATCGCTCACGCTCAGGAGTTTGAAACCAGCCTAAGCAAGAGTGAGACCCCCGTTTCTACTAAAAATAGAAAGAAATTAATTGGCCAACTAAAAATATATAGAAAAAATTAGCCAGGCATGGTGGCACATG